>JAVJIF010017125.1:0-116551 GCA_038442645.1 Agave tequilana | reverse complement strand
AAATTCCTAGGGTTCGTGGTAACTTCCACAGGGATTCATTTGGACCCGGAAAAAGTTCGTGCCATTCAGGAGATGCGACCTCACAGAATCTCAGAGAACTCAGGGATTGCAAGGACGATTGGCCATACCTCCAAAGATTCATCTCAATCTTTCTGGAAGATGCCAACCCTTCACCAAATTAATGAAAAAGGGTCTCTTTCATTTGGGACAACGCCTGCCAGCAAGCGTTTTGAAGAAATTAAACAATACCTCACACAACCATCAGTCCTTACAGCTCCGGTATCTGAAAAACCTTTCCTGATATATGTCCGAGCGATGGATCATTCTTTAGGAGCTTTACTAGCCCAGAACAATGATCAAGGACATGAGCAAGCAGTCTATTATCTGAGTAGAACCATGATCGGGGCCGAACATCGATACAACCCGATCGAGAAGGAATGTTTGGCACTGGTGTTCGCTGTTCAGAAAATGGACACTATTGGTAGGCTAAACTATAAACGTCATATCAAAGGTTAATCCTTTGAGGTTACTCATGACAAAGCCATCATTGTTAAATGGCGATTGGCAAAAGGGCCATACTGTATCCCAATATGAAATGTGCTTTTTACCAAAAAAGCCGTGAAGGGACAAGCGGTGGCGGATTTCCTGGCTGAGTATCCAGATCCGAGGGCAGCCGAAAACTTACGAGGATCTCCCAGACGAGGTCGCTGTAGTCTGCCAGACCCAGACATCTTTTGAGAGACAGTGTGGCAACTTTTCTTTGACGGTGCATCGGAGAACAGGCCGAAAGGGACATATCATAGCAGGAGTAGGGGTAGTACTCGTATCCCCACAGAACTATGTGATTCCTCGAGCTTTCTCGTTAACCGAGCCTTGTTCCAAAAATGTAGCGGGAGTACAATGCCTTTTTGATTGGAATGCAAATCGCCGATGAGATTGCGTTAAAATCTCGAGATATGGTGACTCTAAACTTATCGTCAACCAAGTTCGCGGGGAGTACGAAGTCAGACATGAAGATCTAGTACTCTATTACAATGGCAAACTGTCTACATGGCCGGGAAGTTCATAAACTTTTCATCGACCATGTACCACGCAAGCAAAATGCGCATGCAGATGCACTGGCGTCTCTCGATGCCTTCTTAGCCCTTCCAGCTGGAGTAGTAGAGAGAATACTTGTCCACAGCCACGACCTGTATTGCCCAAGATTCGCTCCTGAGGATTACCAGAAGCCAACAGCAGATCGTCAAGTCAAAGAAGCTCTTGAGTCGTCAACCAGCCAGAGCCTAGAGATTGGCGATTCCTTACATTGATTATGTCCTGTACGGCATCCTGCCTGATGACACCAAGAAGCGGCTGCCATTAGAAGGAAATCCCCCAAATTCTACTATAATGCGATCACACGAACATTGTATCGTCGATCGCCATGACAGGATATTGCTTCCGTTGCCTGTCACAAAAGAGGCGCAGGAGGTATTGAAAGAAGCCCATGACGGCATGTGTGGAGCTCATCAACCCGGCCCCAAAACTTGGGGATCGGCTCCAAAGGTTGGGATATTATTGGCCTAAGATGATCACTGACGCTATCGCTTATGCCAAAAGATGTCACGCCTGCCAAGTGCATGGTGATTTTATCCATCAAGCACCGGATACCTCCACTTTACAACTTCTACCCGGCCATTTGAGATGTGGGGCATGGACGTAGTTGGCCCTATCAGCCCACCATCATCAAAAGGACATCGGTTCATTTTGCCATAACCGATTATTTCTCTAAATGGGCTGAGGTCATTCCTTGAAGGAGGTAAAGTCATCTGATGTGATAAAAATTCGTTAAACATCACGTCATTTACCATTTTGGTGTACCCCAGCGAATCGTTCACGACAATGGACCCCAGTTCATCAGTCAAGCCTTCCAAAGTTCTGCACTAAGTTCAGAATCCAGAGTGTGTCCTCAACGGCATACTACCCCGCCGCTAATGGTCTCGCAGAGAAGCCTTCAAAAGACCATTGGCAAGCTTCTCAAGAAATTTGTCTCGAAAAGTCAGCGTGACTGGGACGACAAAATTAGGTGATGCTTATGGGCCTATCGCACGACTGTTCGAACCCCAACTAAAGCTACGCCCATTTCTTTTGGTATATGAGTGTGAAGCTGTGCTTTCACTAGAAATCCAAATTCCATCTCTACGTGTCGCCTTGACAGCAGAGATGACAAAGGAAGAGAAGCATCAACTGCGGCTTCAAGAATGGAAGCCTTAGATGATAAAACGTCTGCAGGCCCAACAACAAATCGAGCTTTACCAAGCCGGATTACCCGAGCCTTCAACAAGAAAGTAAGGTGAGAATTTCAAGAAAGGTGACCTCGTCTTAGCCGTCAGAAGACCTATGGTAATGACACATAAGACGAAAGGAAAATTCCAGCCCAAATGGGAAGGACCATTTGTAGTAGAGTCAGTCTACTCAAATGGAGCATATCGCCTCATAACTTCAAATGGCGATACACTCATGATGCCGATCAACGGCAGATTCCTGAAGAAGTACTATCCTTAATAGTACTTTTCCTTTGATCAAG
Organism: Agave tequilana; assembly: GCA_038442645.1. NCBI lineage: Eukaryota > Viridiplantae > Streptophyta > Magnoliopsida > Asparagales > Asparagaceae > Agave > Agave tequilana. Next base: position 113,985 of record JAVJIF010017125.1, on the reverse strand, counting down.
TTAATATTACACCTCTGATCAAAACTCCAGATCTAAGAAAAAGTTTCTTTTCTTTACTAGGTCACATCATGATAGATCGGTGACAAGCTAATCAGGCACTGATTGCACCATGATGCATGATGTAGATATTGAGAAAGAAATAGAAGACGAAAACTTGGGATTTTGTATTGCTCTCTTCATTAACGTCCGACGCCTCGACGGCTAAGGACAGAGGAAAATGTTGGCTTCTAAGCCCAACATAACTCTTCGACAACTCATCATACTGAGGGGATAGCATGGCTAGCCCGACTCAAACGGTAGTTGGTAAAGGCATATCAAACCCGTTGACAGCTGAGGATTTGCTGAAAATCCTAAGGGACATGTTTCCCATTTGATCCAACACCTTTAACGGTAAAGGACAGAGTAAAATGTTGGCTTCTAAGCCCAACATAACTCTTCGACAACTCATCATGCTGAAGGGAATAGCATGGCTAGCCCAACTCAAACAGTAGTTGGTAAAGGCATACCAAATCCGTTGATAGCTGAGAATTTGCTAAAAATCCTAAGTGGACTTAGTCACACTCTCCTCCAAAATCTCTTACCAATTCTCATACACAGAATGGTAGGTCTACAAAATGCAGTCATTGCTATGTTAACATTATACCTCTGGCAATGAAAATCTCAATACTCCCAAGTAAGTGCAAACCTTATTTGTCTCAGCTCTAGATGGAGTAGCAAGTTGTCAAATTTGTCAATTTAAAATTACACCTCTGACATTTTAAATTCTACTTGTCACTTCTCATCAGTAGAATGGCAGGTCCTCAAATTGCTCCTATCTCGAGCCAATTTCTGTCAAGTTAATACCACACCTCTGACAAATTACTGTCAAGTTTAACATTACACTTCTAACCGGGATTAAGTTGCTGCCAAGTTCAATATTAAACTCTGACAGTCATTTTTCATCAGACTTCCATATTGAAGCTGAAAATGAACGATGCTAAGTTTAACACTATACCTCTAGCGTCAAGGTCATTGCCAAGTTCAACAACACACTTATGGCATGACTTTCCCTCGGACTCCCTTTGTCGAAGTCGAGCTGACCAATGCCAAGTTCAAAATTACACCTCTAGCATTACCCTCACTGCCAAGTTAAACATTACACCTATGACTGTGACATCTTCAGCTTTCCCAAATAAAGCTGGAATCCTTTGTGGAGTTAAGTTAATATCACACCTCTGACTCACACCCTTGTCGAGTTAAATCACACTTCTGACAAGACTATATTCAACCCGTTAAGTTAATATCACACCTCTAACGGAAAAAGTCTTCCTAGATTCCCCGTGAGTCTAGTCTCACTTGTTATTCTCGTCAATAGATAACAAGTTCACTAAAAAAAATATTGTCAGGTTAAACATTACACCGTTAACAGTGTTTTCACTAAATTCCCAGCTGGGTCTTGGTCAAGTTAATTCCAAACCTCTGATGAAAAACTCATCCTCCCTGGGGTACAAATTCCACTTGTCATTCTCATTTATAGATTGGCAGGTCCACAAGAATTATCTTACTTCTGTCAAGTTAATATCATACCTCTGACAGCATTATTGAATTTCCTGAAACAGGATTTTCCTACAAACTCTGATTCGTTGGAGTATTATCATATTTTTAGCAAGTCAAAAATCTCTTTACTTCTATTCGTCTGACTTTCAATGCAAAAGGGAATTCAAGACAATGGAAGGAAAAAAAGTGTCACTTTTATTTATGTCCAGACATATTAAAGTGATACAAGACGCTCTCTTATACAATAAGATGAGTGTTACAATAAAGGAGTACAAAGAAGTCCCTCTCTCTCAGTAAAAGGTTGCACTCACTCCTAGAAGCATTCTCACCACTCCAAATACAAGATGTTGGAAGAGCGCCGAAGAAGGGCTGAGCATTGTTGTGACAATCGGAAGCTGATTACATCATGATGCATGATGTAAACATTGAAGGAGCTCATCGCTGATCGAGAACAATGGTGTTTCTCGAGGTCGAAAATGCAGCAGAACCATCTGATTCCACCCGACCAACTGGTGTGGGTTCTGATCCTTCATTGATGAACATCTCACTACCAGAAAATCATCTAATGAGCACGGGTTTTTCCTCGATGTCACTTCTGGTAGTAGGATCGGTGAAGGGAGGATTCGAGACCTTACAGGTGGCGTCCTCTTTTCCGTGACCTGCAAGATGACCATACCTGCCACCATACCCACTGTGACCATGACAGATCCAGGACACTGCCGGTGCATCATCTTCAATAAGGCCATGGCAGATGTCATCAATCGCGCAAATCCTCCTCGTCCGTCGAATAAGCTCGCTGGTCAAATATTCTCCCATGAGCCCAGCGAATATGCGAAAGGATGATTGAGGTTACCTACGAGGAGTAAAAACCAGAAGGTTAGAATCTTGAAACAAAAAATGAAAAACAGACGCGGCTATAGCTGTAGACTTCAGACGCAGGGATGACCCGCGCAGAAAGTCAAAATCCTGTTGCGACAGAAACAGACGCGATTGAAATTGTGGACTCTAGATGCATACAGATCTGAATGCGGTCAAGTGTCAGACCCGCGTCCAAAATAATGGACGCAAAGGGAACTAGACGCGAAAGTTGCCACATCCTTGTTTGAGAAACAAGGAATGCTACATCCAAGTCTGAAGCCCTTAATTAAAGTCAACAACCTTAAACGCGAGCTCTATATACAAAGCTCGCGTCTCATTGTCCAAGTACAGAGTTCATCACACTTGCGTCCAAAAGGCTTTGATTTAGAGTTAAGACTCAATCAACTCGCGCTTCATTAAGAAGTCTAAAAGGCGCGACTTTCAGATAATGGGCGCATCAATCAGACTTTAGAGAAGGTCAAGAGAGTGGATCTCTTCAAGGGACAGAAAAACCAAAAACTCAGTTGGACTGAGTTATTTCATGGTGATAGTGATTCCTACCCGCAGAAGAAACCTCTAGAGGTTGAACTTTCTGCCTCAAGGCGCGGATATAAAAGGTACTCAGAGAGACGCTTTTTGATCTTGAAATCACTTGACAGTGATAATTTTCAGGAAAAGATTAAAGGAAGGCATGAAAGCTTTGAGTCTTCGCTGTCCATGAGGGTACATCCCATTGAAAGAAGAAGAAAAGTCAAGATGAAGGCCCTCAGAGCGCCTGCTCTTAAGGGAAACAGTCTAAGCAAGGACTGTTTTAAGGGGGTGAGGCCTATTTATAGGCAACCATATAAGGCCTGTAATTAATGGCGCAAAAATCAGAGCCATCAGCCTTAATTCCTGCACGAATGTCAACGCCCAATGAGGCGCTGACGCGTGGATTGCCGCTTCGGGAAACATCAAAGACGCAAGTCCCCAATCGTCAATGCCGACTTGGCATTTAAAGACATTAATGCCAAAGCCCAATGAAGAGCGACGCGTGGATTGCCGCCTCGGGAAACATCGAAGACGCAAATCCCCAATCGTCAAACGCCGACTTGGCATTTAAAGGTCCAACCAGATCATTAAAACGGGTTGCATGCGACACTTGGGAGGTCGCGTTAAGTGCAGACTCAAACGGTCGCGTCCTGAAATCCGCGTCCCTTCATAGAACCAAAGGCTGCGTTCCTTTTACTTCTGCTAAAAGACTTTCTATCGCGTTTCTGAGAGTAATTCAGAGCGCGTCTCCTCAGCGAATTGGATCCTGAGTCCGCAGCAAAGTAAAAGCTGTATTCCGAAGCTTGCGTCCCCAACAGGGAAGACTTATGTCATTCACGAGGAGCTCGGAACTGCGTCTCCATCGCGAGATGAATGTCGGTCTTTATCATCAACTCAATACAGCCTGAGTTTGCACCTTATCAAAGGTCCAGAGACGCGTCTCTATTGAACCAGTACCGCGTCCCCATCCATTATCGGAGATCCATGCGTCAGTCTTGAGGAGCTTAAGACCGCGTTTCCACTGCATCCTGAATTCTTCATCCTGGCAGAATTGAAGGACAGCGTCCATAGATCCGCGTCTTCCATAAAGCCGCGTCCTTGTCAAAAAGAAAAGTTCGCGCGTCCTCTTTGATGAGCCCGAACGGGCGTCTCCATTAATTAGTCAGAGTCGCGTTTCACAGAATCGCGTCTCCACTTCAAATGAGAACCGTGTCTCGCTCAAGAACTCAGTTCAGCCTGAGTTTATTATTATGAAAATGACTAAAAACTGCATTTTCACAAACAGCCAGGATTTACAGTTATGAAAACGAGTTCATCTACGGCGAGTAAAGAACTTGAGAGGATGAAGAGATGGAGCAAAATTTGAGGACTTTTATTATTTGATTCAAAAAAAATGATAAAAGTAATACATACACTCTTATTTGACAAAATGGAGTGTTAAAAAAATATACAAAAAGAGAAAAAGGTCAATAGTCCTGCCTCGCCAAAAAACAGATTTGTTCCCGGAGACAATGCATCTCGTGCTGCCGTGCCTTTTCAGCCTCCATCAGAGCTTGGGCCCGCAGCTCCTCCTCAGACAAAAAATCTCTTTGCAGTTAGTTGTGCTGGAGAGACTCCAACCTGGAGGAATGAGTAAAGAGGCTTTCTTCAGCCTGCGTCCTAGCATTTTCCAGCTCCTCCAGCCTTTTTCTAGCAGCGGCAAGCTTCTGCTCATTGGTCTTGATCAAGGCTTGTGCCCTGGCAAAATGGTAGCTCGAGCAGTGGCAATGACCTGCTCTGCACTCTGTACGACGATTTCAGATTCCTTAGAATCGCTAATCAGTCGTTGGTGGTTAGCTTGGAGATGTTGGAGGTGGCGGCCCTCTTCAGCTATTGTTCCTCCATCTCCTTTCGCTCATGTTCTTAAGCGGCAAGGAGCTTATTCACAGTCATCCGAGCCTTATCCACTGAGCCAGCATTCTCCAGAGTCTTGAGCTCCTTCAGGCGGTTCCCCAGTTGCTCCACCAGCATCAGGCATGCCTAGCCTGCGAAGGACTCCCAGTATGACTGATGTTCTCGATCTGATTTTCGAGAAGTATTCGGGCAAACTCGAAAGAGCTGCCCCCAGAAGGGATCAGATCAATACAAGATCGCATGGAATTAAAAAATTGTTGCACCATTTGACGTGCTAGCTCTTCCATGATGTCGTTAGCTGGAGATAACCCTGCTGATGTACTCCGGACCCCTTCCATGACAGGGCGAGAGACGGGAATCAGTTCATCTTGCGCAGGAGTAAGGCGACGATAGGATCGTCAGATGTTGAGATGGTCACCGATACCTCAGGGGCGGTTATTGTCATAACGGCCTCCACTGCGACAGGGGTAACAGCAATCGAGGTTTGAGCTGTACTCCCTTCTGCATCAATGCTTGCCGCAAGATTCTCTGCTTGAGCTCCTCCAGCGCTCTCTGCAAACCACCGAAACATCAGCCATGACAATAAAAAGGAGAAATATTCAATGCGTCAGTTTTCTCTTACAAGTTGAGGGTCTGAAGCTGGCAAGTCCTCGGATAGGTCGTGTGGGGTTGAGGCCTCCACGACCTCGACGGTCGCACTTTCTTGAAGCATCCCGGTAATAGGAGCCTCAGGGCCCTCCTGCTGGGCCAAACTCTTGAATCATCTCCTCAATATGAGAAGAAGTTGTAGCTTCACGTCGACAGCCAGCCCTATAGCAGAAAATCAAAAGGAAAGTCAGAACCTTTCCCTAACTTGATGAAGAGCCGGTTCAAGAAGACAAGGAGAGTACCTTCAGTAGCAGCAATTATTGCTATCGGCGAAGCCATCACAGGTTCGCATTCCTGTATCTCTTCCTCTGAAATATGCGAGAATTTGCTCATATCAGGAAGAGCGGGTTATCGCCGAAATTGACTTCTTCGCCAGAAAAATATCCATGTTCTTTGGACGATGAAGACGACAGCTTAACACAAGCGGGCTCAGCAATCGAGACTTTATTGAGCACTCTAGTAGTAGGGCTAGGATCAACAAACCCGTGAAGTGGGCATTAATACATGGGAGACCCTGGCTGTTGCATCTCAGCCCTCCTCTCATAACTGAAGAAGGCTCAGGCTGAGTTGAAACCCCTGGGATTTCAACGTCATCCCTCCGACCAAGTCAACTTCAGGTCGCTCAGCCTCTTCAGCCATGATGGGCTCACCTGCAAAATTACCTTCTCTAGGATCATGGGGCCCCTGCTGCGTAGACCGCGAGGACGAACAAGGGGATTCTTCTTCATCTTTCTCTTCCTCCCTCTGCTCCTCAGTACTAGAGGGACTCCCTCAGGCATTGAAGCTTCAGCCTCCGATTCTCTCCTAACCTTCTTCGGAATTGGCTCGCCCTTAGAAGCAGAACTGTGGGGACGTTTGGACACAGCCTGCCGACTCCTTTTAGTAGGCTGCCCCTGGGTGCTATTGCCTTTGGTCCCATCCCTGTTTCCCCTCCTGTTTCCTCTCGGCGGTTTGATATTCGTCAATACCTCGCACGCGTTTGTTGGACTCCTACTTGTCCTTATAAGATGCTTTGATGCTCTTGACGCACGAAGTATTTATCCCGAAACCAGGCATCCTGCTAGCCAAGGAATACCAAGTACAAAAGCTGAGGCTGGTATAACAATGGGCGTCTTGTGAGGAAGACTGAAAATACCCTTTGTCCCACCAGCCACGCTATAGTACCATGCTCGAGCGCCTTCGAACAAATTTTCCCGCTGAAGGAGAGGTCAGCGTTGGGATTGCCGACATATAGTTGATCATAGCCGAACTGTCGAGCAAAATGACTCGGCATATAAGGCTCAATCGTACAGGAATCCCTTGCCGGAAGATCAAATATCCAGACCGAATATTGATCTGTTGGAACCTATTCGATGAAGACGTTCGTGAAGATCAATTCATTTGGAGCTCTTACACATGACGAATCAAGAGTCCGACATGATCAAGATGTGCCAAGAAGAGTTAATAGAGTGTGGGTTGTATATGTGGAATAGCATGTAAAAGCCTTGGCATAAACACACACTTCTTTGGTCCATTAGTCGACTTATACATAAGTCAAGTCGACTAATCCCATGTGTAGTCGACTTGATCCAAACCCAAGTCGACTAGTCAAGTGTCCAGAAATGACCCAACTCTCTGTTTGATCAATTAGTCGACCAGCAGTAAACATAGTCGACTAATAGTTTTTTCTAGTCGACTAATCAAAGTCCCCTAGTCGGACTAATCCCTTGTCAAGTCGACTATCTTGTTAGTTGCAGTCGACTTGAAGTAGTTATCCAGAAAACCTGTTCTGCCAACAGACATATACCTAGTCGACTACTTGCTAAACCTAGTCGACTAATAGTGGAAATTTGCCTAGTCTAGGCGACTAACTCAGAACCCTAGTCGACTATAGGCAGTTTCTGACTGTTGGACAGTTTTCTTTATCTGATCCTTTTGGCAACGTTTTCAACGTCTATCATCTGAATTGGTCCTATAACTACCCTAACTAACCCTAGCCTACAGCTATAAATAGGGAAGTTATTCCTAAGGCCAAAGGTTAAGACAAACAAGATTTTCATTCAGTTTTCCAAAGCCAAATTCCAGAAAAACCTGAAAACTGATTTCCTAACTTCTGTTCTTCACCAAAAGACAATTCCATTAGTGAAGTTCTCTGAAGTTCATCTTTTCTATACTGTACCTTGTCCACATACACATCTGTACCAAGGCTATAGGAAAAGTATTGTAATTCTCAAAGTGTTTATTTGTACAGGGAGGCTTCTTGGTTGAAGAGGCAGTTGTACAAAGGTAAAGGTATTCTCTTGATAGAAGAGAAGGTGTTCTCTTGGTGGAAGAGAAGGTGTACACATTGGAGAAGGGGATTCGACAAGTGGTGTACATGTTGTATTGATTTTGGGTGGCAAGATCAAGGATAAAGGAAAATCTCAAGCGGGTGGCTTGGGGACTGGATGTAGGTCACAAGGACCGAACCAGGATAAATCTCTTTGTTTGCGTTTGTCAATTTCTGAGATTTGTTTTCCTTATTGCAAGTTTACTTATTTGCTTAACAATTAATCCTTCCTATCTAGTGTTTGTGTTGATTTGATTATAGATCCTACATTTGGTATAAGAGAGGGACCCAACAATTGGTATCAGAGCCCGGCACCAACATCAAGGTTCAATCCAACAACCGGCGTACACGCTCTGATCCAACAATTGGTATCAGAGCCCTGCATACCCTGAACCAGCGTACAAGCTCGGGTACAAGTCAACAACAAAGATGGCAACGGAGTTCTCATCATCCAATACAAGGAAGGACATTCTACACAACGTCCACCGCTATTTGATGGAACCAACTACAACTATTGGAAGTGTAGAATGAAGATCTACTTGCAGTCACTCAACTACGACCTTTGGAACATCGTAGAAGCAACATACACCAAGCCTACAACCAACTACAATGCTTGGAGTGAAGATCAAAAGAAGAACGCGAACCTTGACGCAAAAGCAATGAATGCTCTATTCTGTGCCCTTACCAAAGAAGAGTTCAACCGAGTGTCAACAGCGACTTCTGCACATCAAATTTGGCATACTCTTCAGGTAACACATGAAGGCACTAATAAAGTTAAGGAGTCTAAAATTCTGTTCTTGTCCACAGGTTTGAGTTATTCAAAATGGAGGAGAATGAAACCATATCCGAAATGGTTACAAGATTCCCGACATCACCAATACTCTTGCATCCCTTGGAAAGGACTACACCCAAGTCGAAAGAGTTCGAAAGATCCTTCGTGCACTTACACCAGAATGGGAGAAGAAGACAACCGCCATTGAAGAGGCGAATGATCTCTCAACTATGACATTAGAAAACCTAATCGGTAATCTAATGGCATACGAAGTGCAGTTAGAAGAAAGGAAGAAGGACCAAGAACGACAACACCGTTCAAAGAAGAAAGAACTCGCCTTCCATGCATCTTCGACACCGGACAATGATGACGAAGAGGAGATGGCAATGCTTTCAAAGAAGTTCAGAAAATTTCTTAAGAAAGGTAAATTTAAATGTTTCAATTGTGATAAACTAGGACATATGAAGATGGACTGTCCTTTACTCAAGAAGAAAGAAAAGTACAAGAGTAAGAAGTTCAGAAAGAAGAAGAACTACGAAGCATCTTCAGAACATAGTGATTCCTCATCTTCCGATGAAGAAGAATCCACTGAACATGTTAACTTATGTTACATGGCCATAGAAGATGAAGAGGTATCGTTTTCTGAACTCTCTGATGCATTTAATGAGTTATTTATGAATCTGAAAAATGAAAAAATGAAAAACAGATTTTGTTAAAAGAAAATGAGAAACTTTTACAGGAAAATTCTGTTTATGCATTACAATGTTCTTCTATAAATTCTCAACAAGATGAAACTGAAAATGTCATATCATCTTTGAAAACTGAAAATGAGAAGTTTATAAAAGAAAACATTTTTCTGAAAATGGAAACTAAGTCTTTAAATGAAAGGATTTCTATATTAGATAAAGACATGTTAGTTTTCAAAAAGAAATATGAAGATCTTATGCAAAATGTGACTAAGTTTAATAAAGGAAAAGAAAATTTGAATGCTGTATTATCTTTTCAGAAATTGTCACATGATAATCATGGTATTGGATATTTTGCAAAATCTTCATGTTATAATCCATATAGTTTCGTGTTAAAAGAAAGACTAAGAAAAGTAAGTTATATGGATTCCAAAGAATTTAAATATTTATGATAAAAATACATATATTGCTTCATACATGCATGATATATGTGATTCTTGCAATTATGTATATACTAATAGGTGGAAACCAAATTCTAAATGGATTTGGAGTCCTAAAGGTTAGATATGATCTTTTATATTTGGTACCAACTAACGTTATTTTGCAGGTACCATATAAAAGTTATTATATATATATGTACTAATATATTTGTTGCAGGGGGGAGAACAAAATATTTTTATATCTGTTATAACCCATTTCTGCAGGGGGAGGAAAAGATAACATATTTTTTACAGGGGGGAGAACATGCACACACAAAGCGTCGTCGTCAAAAAGGGGGAGAATGTTGGAACCTATTTCGATGAAGACGTTCGTGAAGATCAATTCATTGGAGCTCTTACACATGACGAATCAAGAGTCCGACATGATCAAGATGTGCCAAGAAGAGTTGATAGAGTGTGGGTTGTATATGTGGAATAGCATGTAAAAGCCTTGGCATAAACCACACACATCTTTGGTCCATTAGTCGACTTATACATAAGTCAAGTCGACTAATCCCATGTGTAGTCGACTTGATCCAAACCCAAGTCGACTAGTCAAGTGTCCAGAAATTGACCCAACTCTCTGTAACGCCCCGATCCTGCGGGTACGGAGACGTTACTGCAACGTATATACGCTGGTCAGAAATACCCTCACGTATATACGCTAAGCATCAGTACAGGCAAGAATCAGAGTTCGGAAGCAAGTGGTGCATTATACATTCCAACACATGAGTACAATTACAAAGTTATCACCAGAGGTGATCTATATTACATGAATATTACATCACTGACATGCGCAATTGCGAGATTACAAGCAGATGTACATGGATGAATAGTACAAAAGGGCACTCACGAGTTTACTAAAGGAAAACTCGAGAGGCACACAGGGGGCCTGGAAGAATAGAGCTCTGAACGGTCTGCTGGAGATCCACGCTACTGCTGCACCACTCTGATCAGCAACTGGGAGAATCCACACACTCAATCTCCATGACCTGGACATGAGAATCCAGGGGAGTCAGATGAAACTCCCAGGCGAGTGGTGATACAAAAAGCCAAGTGGCGAGCAAGGGTAAGCACATGTATAGAGATAAAACCAAATAAAGCCGAGGACGAGCAAATCTGATTGTATGGTTTCAGATCACGGCTCCATAAGACTAGTACGTCGAAGGAATAATCCAAACAAGGAAACCCTCATATATATACCCTTATCTTATGTCACCATAATCTAAGCACATACAACCAGACTGCACTCAAGACATGATAAGATAATAAGCAGGAGGCAGGTGGATACAAGGAATAGAGCAGGGCATGAGCAGTTAACATAATAATACTCATAAAAACCGAAAATCCGAAGTAAAACCAGTACAAGCAAATATGGTAAGGCATATCACAGATTCATAGCCGTTTAAGCTGCAGGCTTCAGTATGCGTCCCATTCCACATACCTCTACTTACAACTTAAAGAGCCAGTATTATTATTATTATTACTCGTCTTACCCTGATATCTAGCTATGTGAACTAGCGTCCCAGCACGCATAGATCCATATCTGAGTAAAGCAAGGTTGTTATTGGAAACCAGCAGGGGTATCAACGAACTATGTTTACAGTGGGTCCCGTACATACCCGGGACCACGGCCCAGGATTGTTCCGTTGCTTGGTGACGGAACCTGCCGCAAGGCTAACAGGAGGGACTTATGTATGCCCTTATCATGATTCAGGAGGAGGGAGCCAGCACTCCCCTCGGTCGCCTGGAGGCCCACAGGTCAGACCGGAAGTTTTAGTTGCACAACATGCCTAATACCACTGTAAACACGAACACATATTGATAGCCGCATGTTTCCCCGACCCGATGCAAGTTGTTCCTTTTATGATTTATTAGGTTAATTATCAATTTACGGGAATAACAGGAGCAGGACATGATCAGGAATTCAGGAGTTCAGGTCACTGTATATAATACAGGATAACAGGTCACTGATCATGATACAGGATATCAGGTCACTGTACATAGTACAGGATAAACAAGACAGGGTTCCCGTAAATGTGATAATCACAGGTCAAGTATATCATGCTGGGTGTCAAGTGATAGCATGACAGGATGATGATATTTGGCAGGTGACAAGTCATGTCAAGAGATTGATAATAATCCGGTGGCACGTCATATCATAACAAGGGGTCTTGCCAAGTAGTAGCATGACAGGTGTTAGGTGATAACAAATCAGTTGTCAGGTGATATACATGTGTTAAAAGTAATATGAAAATGACAAGTAGTATAGACAGGTGTCAGGCATGAAGTAATGGCATGGGGTTAGAATAGTAGCTGGGCATAAACAAGCGGAGCTGAGCAAGCTGGAAGCACAGGCAGCGAACAGAGTTTAGACACTAATGCGCTCTGCGAGGTTACCGGGATACTCGGATCAAGATACGAGTAGAAAATCCGGCAGCAACTCGCCTAAACGAATTTAGTGAATAAAGCACTGAGCGCTAAGCATGCTCACCAGGCGGAGCTGATGAGAAACCTGACGATCCAGTCACGCCTCTTTCGAGACAGTGAGGGACCGGAGGCTGAACTGAGAGACCTGCCGGTCCCAATCACCTCTCTTTCGAGACAGTGAGTGACCGGAGGCTGAAGAATCGGCCACGCATGGTATGAAGCAGTAGGATACATCACAGGCATAGTATGTGTACAAGAAGGAAACTACCCTAGTACAAGCATTCGTCACAGAGCAATACATGTCCAGATATTGGCACTCGGCCATACACAGATGCAGGGACTCAGCCCAATACAAAATACATGGAAACATGAAGTAAAATACATATCGACCCGACAAAGCGGGGAATCCCAAATGGAGGCGAGAGCGAGAACACTCGCCTAAATCACCGGAAAGCTGAAAGTCTGGAATCCATGGAATTCACGCACGCGCCATATATTATGAGGAGAGAGAAAGAGTGAGAAGTCTAGAGAGAGAAGTATAAGAAAGGAGAGAATGCACAAAGAGACGCAGGTTTGGAAAGTGAGACGCGGGGGTTCGCAGACGCGGGTGTTAGCGTCGCGAGAATAACAGACACGGGGATCACAAACGCGGGGGAATAGCAGACGCGGGGTTCGCGTCGCAAGAATAGCAGATGCGGGAATCACAGACGCGGGGATCGCGTCGCGAGAAGTACCAGACGCGGGAATAGCAGACGCGGGATTCGCGTCGCATAGATGCCTCAAACGCGAGATCTGCGTTCAAGTGCGGACGCGAGGGAAACGCGGACGCGGACGTGGGTTCTGCGTCGCGTCAATACAGAAACGCGCGGAGCGCGTTAAGGGATTGCCTAGACGCGGGGTGAGATCCGCGTTAGGAAAGTCTTGGCGAGGAAAATCACTCGCCGACAAGATTCCTTGCTGCGCCCGACGAAGGGAAGTTCGGCCCCAATCCAAAAGGAGGGTACCGGCCCTAAGTCTTGCCAACGGAGAAGAACGCGGCCCCAATCCAAAAAGAGTGGCCGGCTCTTGAGTCTTGCCGACGAAGAAGAGCACGGCCCCAATCCAAAAGGAGTGGCCGGCTCTGAAAGAGTCATGTCCAAATGGAGAAGACGAACAGGAAGAGGAACCAGAAAGAGAGAGAGAGAGAGAGAGAGAGAACTCAGGAGAGAGAGAGAGAGAAAGAAAGAGAGAGAGAGTCAACAAGAGAGAGAGAGAGAATCATGAAAGAGAGAGAGTGACCCAGGAGAGAGAAGGAGAGAGGGGGGCAGGAGAGAGAAAATCCCAGGAGAGAGAGTGAGCAGGTGAGAGAGAGAGTGAGCAGGACAGGGGGCTTGCCCCCCTCTGGTTTCCGCACAGCGCCCCCTGCTGGGGGCGCCCGGCCTGTCGCCGTCCAGGCGGCGGCGCCGGGCGGCGCCGGCCGCCGGCAGAGGAAGGAGGGGGCGGCTGCCCCCTCAATCAACACACAGGAGGGGGTGTTGTGCCCCCTCCCCAGCAAGGAAAGAGGGGGGCTGTGCCCCCCTCCAGCAGAGAACGCACAGGGGGCCCAGGTGGGGCCCCCTGGTCGCCCGCGGCCGCCGGCACAGCGCCGGCGGCGCCCCGAGCTGGGGGTGGCGCCGGCCACCCCAAGAAAGGAGGAGGGGGCTGTTGCCCCCTCAACAAGGTGCACAGGGGGCCGGGAGGCCCCCTGGCCGAGTCCAGGCCGCCGGCATGATGCCGGCGGCGGTCAGTCCCCCGCCGGGGATGCCGGAGGAGGAGGAGGAGTCCGGCGATGGTGGAGGATGGTCGGATCCATGGGAGGAAGGAAAGAAATGGAAAGAAAAGAAAAAAGAGAGAAGGAAAAGAAAATGAGAAAGAAGGAGGAGTTAGCCGGAGTTCGGGGGTCTTCCTCGCCGGCGTCGTGGTGGCCGGAGACGCCGGCGGTGATGGTGGCCGGAGGTGGGGGTTCGGTCCTCTCTTGGAGCAGAAGAAAAAGAAGGAGAAGAGAATGAAGGAAAAGAAAGGAAAAAGAAAAGAAAAGGAAAAAGGAAGGAGAGAGAGAGTGATGGTGATGGGGATGGATGGGGAGGAATTAAATGAGGGGGTGTCTCCCGTGGGGGGGAGATGGCTGCGGGGTTGATGGGAAAGAAAAAAAGAAAGAAAGAAAGAAAAGAAAGATTGGAAAATAATAATATTATAATATGGCCGCGAAAATCGACTGTTCCAGAATAATCCCCAAAAATACCCGGAGGTAGAAAACGTCATCCTGAGGAATAATATGAAATCGGTTTCCAAAATAAAATCCCGTTTTCAAATTAAAAATCCGGAAGTCAGCCGCCGATACCGGTCCACACCGGGTCGGTCGGATTTTCATAAATTCGTAAAATCCTCAGAAAAAGGTTTTTAGGTAGGAAATATGATTTTGAGAAATAATGTCTAAAGACACTTTTAGTAATTCCAATTAGTTTGTAAATTAAAAATCCGGGAATCGGTCAGCGGTACTGGTCGATACCGGTTTTGAAGATTTACAACTTAATCCAGAAAATTTCCAGAAAATCATAGAAATCTAAAATATTGGAAAATTATGTTCAAAACTGAAATCGGTCAAATCGGAATAGTAGAAAGACCAAATCGAGTAATTCTCTAGGATCGGGCCCTCGGTTCAGACTAGGGCTGACTCCGAGTCCACGAATCCAAATCCAAGACAAAACGTTCATATGAATAATTCATAATACAAAACAAATACAAGAAGTAAATCGAAAAAATACGATCGAAAAATCTGAATACGCAACTAAGTACGTATTCCGGGAGCGGGTGTTACACTCTCTGTTTGATCAATTAGTCGACCAGCAGTAAACATAGTCGACTAATAGTTTTTTCTAGTCGACTAATCAAAGTCCCCTAGTCGACTAATCCCTTGTCAAGTCGACTATCTTGTTAGTTGCAGTCGACTTGAAGTAGTTATCCAGAAACCTGTTCTGCCAACAGACATATACCTAGTCGACTACTTGCTAAACCTAGTCGACTAATAGTGGAAATTTTGCCTAGTCTAGGCGACTAACTCAGAAACCTAGTCGACTATAGGCAGTTTCTGACTGTTGGACAGTTTTCTTTATCTGATCCTTTTGGCAACGTTTTCCAACGTCTATATCATCTGAATTGGTCCTATAACTACCCTAACTAACCCTAGTCTACAGCTATAAATAGGAAAGTTATTCCTAAGGCCAAAGGTTAAGACAAACAAGATTTTCATTCAGTTTTCCAAAGCCAAATTTCAGAAAAACCTGAAAACTGATTTCCTAACTTCTGTTCTTCACCAAAAGACAATTCCATTAGTGAAGTTCTCTGAAGTTCATCTTTCCTATACTGTACCTTGTCCACATACACATCTGTACCAAGGCTATAGGAAAAGTATTGTAATTCTCAAAGTGTTTATTTGTACACGGGAGGCTTCTTGGTTGAAGAGGCAGTTGTACAAAGGTAAAGGTATTCTCTTGGTAGAAGAGAAGGTGTTCTCTTGTGAAAGAGAAGGTGTACACATTTGGAGAAGGGGATTCGACAAGTGGTGTACATGTTGTATTGATTTTGGGTGGCAAGATCAAGGATAAAGGAAAATCTCAAGCGGGTGGCTTGGGGACTGGATGTAGGTCACAAGGACCGAACCAGGATAT
Organism: Agave tequilana; assembly: GCA_038442645.1. NCBI lineage: Eukaryota > Viridiplantae > Streptophyta > Magnoliopsida > Asparagales > Asparagaceae > Agave > Agave tequilana. The sequence continues at coordinate 98,158 of JAVJIF010017125.1, read as the reverse complement.
AAATCTCTTTGTTTGCGTTTGTCAATTTCTGAGATTTGTTTTCCTTATTGCAAGTTTACTTATTTGGTTAACAATTAATCCTTCCTATCTAGTGTTTGTGTTGATTTGATTATAGATCCTACATTTGGTATAAGAGAGGGACCCAACATGATCACCACCAGAAGACTCCCGATTGCAGCCTCGTGAAATCATCTGGTCCTGCAAGGTCGGCAAATTTATCCCCGTAAGACGCATCAGCAATCTCGGGGAAGCAACGGTCGAGCTGATAGTTCGAAGCATTCAGAATACACTTCCGGACAAAGAACATGTAGTAGTTCGACCAGCTCGAGTTCTCCAGCTTCTGTACAAAAGGAACAGAGCCTACAGAGGGAGACACCGCCGTCATCAATGAAGGGCAGTGCATAACGTACCAAGCCATCAAGTACGTATATGGAAGTTCGACCCTAGGGTTAGGGGTCTTTATTCTTGGCCTTCCCTCCGAATCTACCTCTGGTCTGCCCTCGGAGTCAACAATGGCCTCCACTTGGCACAGGCTTTTTACCAGTGCCCTTAACCCACTTTGAATTCCAGCCACCATCGCTGGAAGAAGGGCGATAGACTTTCCATATGCAAGCAAAACCGCCGGATACACCACATCGGCGACAATTACTTCATGTGGCAGTGTTGGCACCACGCAACGCTTCAGCCATAGCATAAGAAAGCCCAATAGCGCCTGGTCAGAAATGGGAACTCGGGCCTGATGATGAAAACTTTCAAAAACCGTATCAGGTTTGAAAGTATCTTCGTTTGACTCCGTGGTGTAAGAGCTCGCAGAGGCATTGATCCTTTCAGCAATTTCTTCGTCAGTGCAAGGAGCCAGACTGGTCACTGGGCTATCCTTCTCACTTATGCCATTGTATAGGTAGCTCGCCCAGGACATCTGCTTGACACCCTGGTTCTCTAAGAGGTTATTTGGCCGCAGATGTGGAAGTGGCACAATACTTCCCAGTATGTCTCGTACACTTGAGGGTTCTCCTTCTTCAAAAGATGAAGTTCTTCAGAAGGCGGACGTACTCTTCATAAGGGGCATCTCCCATGACAAGCCCCGAGACTTCATATAGCTCATGAAGAGCGAGCCCCATCTCTCCGACTGGGGTAAAAAATGTGCCCGTCAAAGGATTATAATGCTCCAGGATGCCATAAAAATTGTGAGAACTTGCGGGAGGCCATACTGCACAGCCCTGACCGCATGGTACAACCCCACCTGTTGCAGCAGAGCTCCAAGTTTGGCGAGAACAAATCCAACCATCCTGCCCCACCAGGATCTGTTGGAAGTATGAACCACCCAAGTGGACGAAAGTCGACGGGAAAATCACCCTTAACCTTCATGAACTGGTTAATGAAAGTTGCGCCAAGCTGTGGGGTTTCTCCTCTCGGATACTCAGACCTCACTAATCCGGAAATAAACCAAATACCTCTTTCCCATGACCAGCAGGGTGTATTCTTTGGCACCTAATCTGCCGAGAGAGATACCAGAAACAAATCGAGAAAGAACCCATCCATCGTACGAGGAGTAGACATGTGCTGTAGATAGGACAGGGGATACATCCTCTCCATGTTGGGAAGAAAGAACCTCCTGTCCCCTATCTGACGGAGCCACTTATAATCCCCATCATGTAGAACCCTATCATCCTCGTCAATGTTGTCACCAAAGAGGAAGACAGGCTTCCGTAATGGAGTGCGAGAGTCCGTCTCAAACAATCCATCAGAGATAATCTCTCGGAGGGTCACCATACTGGCCTTGGAGATCCTCTCCTTTCGCTCCTTCATTTATCAGTAGTCACAGGAGCAGTTCTCTGAAGCACGAAGATCAGATTACGATCAGCACCACCTACGTGCCCAAAGTGGCACTTCTTGGACAAGGGGTTGGAGGAGTATCGTACTGCAAAGAGGACAACACTTGGTCAGAAATCTAAGAGAAAATGGCTAAGTGCTTGGAATTCAAACGCAAGAATGAGCTCAGACGCAGAAATCAGCAAAATCCGCGTCTAGGCCCAAAAATGCGAGGACTGCATGTCGCCTTCAAAATTCAGAACTTAGAAAAAATTTCTAAGTATCAGACTCAGACGCGAGATTTATTAAAACTTGCGTCCAATTTCACAAGACGCAAGAATTATAAGAAGTCTGCGTCTGAACTCCTCACACTTAGAAAAATTCTGAGTGCTAAACTCAAGACGCAGGGCTCAATGAGGCCCGCGTTTAGCAAACAGATACGGACTCAGATTGATGAAGCAAAGATGCGGAAGTCATCAAACTCGCATCTTGCCTACCAACTCGAGAGCCGCGTCTGAAAATCAAACACGGGCATGAGCCTCGTGTTGGCGATCATATTCAAAAGAGGCTTACGAGTTGAAAGAACTCCCTAAGCCCCTTCAATGACGGAAACCAAATCAGATGGTTTTACTACCTGAAATAGGGGCCTCCTGCATGGAAGAACCGCCCATTTGAGTCTCAGGAACAACAACCTTCGAAGACGAAGCAACATGCTTAGTTTTTGGTGCCATCGCAACCGTGGGATCGGTGTCAAAGACTACAGAAATGGAAAAAGCTTTAAGCTTTTCTTAACCCTTGATGAAAAGTTCAGCGAAGAAGAAGAAGAAGAGTCTAATGATGACTCTTGAAAGACTATTGTCTTTTATAGGCACAGTGATCTGCAGAGATACGCGGCGCGTGTCTCGAGGCCTAATCCCCGTCCGACGCGTGGCATGCATATTAAATGCAGCACAAAATTCGCGCGCCAAAAGGGGAGATGTCCCCTCAATTTCGCCGGACAGATGGCAACACGCCCAAAATGCGAGACTCGTGTTTAACAAAAACCGCGTCCCCCCAAAAGATTGCGTCTCTTCAATGAGGCCAAGGCTGCGCCTAGTCAAACGGACTGAGAGCTGCGTCTTCATCTCAAAGATCGCGTCCCTTCAAGAGCCGCGTTTCTTCAGCCAACTAATAGATGCGTCCCCACTTCGAGTGAGAACTGCGTCTTCAAAATCACGTGACCCCTGCGTCTACAGGACTTGCGTTCAGTCCTTACTTCTGCAATTCAGTTCAACAGTACACTGGCACAAGCAGATGACTGTTCACCCTGCTTCAAAGTACACCAACAACAAGCTCAGAGCACTGGGGAGGTCTAGACTGTGTATCTAGACACTCACCACGATCATTTTTGACGGCTTCAAAGGGTTTCACAGTACACTCATGAAGACCATATTCCAGACAAGATCAAGCTCAGAGCCTCTCAAATGATTGTCAGTCCAATCATGAGAAGTATGAATTCAACCAGAGTCCAAAGTATTTCGAAATCCGTCCCAGTCAACCGCGGAATGTCGAAAACTTTGGAGGGGGTTCTGTAGGCTGTCTAAAAATCAATGAAGACAAGTCATAAGCAGAGTCCAAACTCCAGACGCGAAAATCAGCAAAAACCGCGTCTCAGCGTCACTGCGACACCAAGACGCAAGGGTCGAAACCGCGTCTCATCACCACTGCGGCATCAAGGCGCAAGGGTCGAAACCCGCGTCTCAGCACCACTGCCGTAGTAAGACGCGAGAAGCGAAACCTGCGTCTCTGCGCCACTGCAGCACCAAGACGCCAGACTCGCGTTCAGGAGCCGCGACGCAAGAGCTGCGTTCATGAGCCTCGCGTCTCAGTTATAACTGCCCTCATTACTGGGTCAATTTACTGCCCACGTAATGAGGGAGTTAACCCCCATTGTGGAGCGTTTTTAGGGGGCACGTTCACCCCTGAAACCTCTATAAATAGCCCAGTTTGCTATGGAGAAGGGGTCAGACGGTCGGTCGAAGAGATAACTCTTGGAGAAGAATTTTGCTTGTGAGCTGTAGAAGCACCAAGACTTCCACAAAAAGCAAAGAGAGAGTTCAACTCTTTGAACAACTTGCCGCGTACAAGTTAATCTTTGCCTATAATCTCTTTGAGATTTCTGGTCGATAGGAGCCGTGTTACTCCGTCCACCATCCAAAGAGAAGATTCCCCAGAAGTCCTGACGTTCACCCGGTCAACGGGAAAACAAGATTCACTTTCCACCGCCACACCAAGAACTCAGCATTAAACAAAGGGGAGATTCAAATCTAAACATCTTCCCTCTCTTGTAGTCGGAGCGTTAATCCGCTGTAATTTTCGTTTGATTCAAGGAAATTTTACAAGGAAACATCTCCCACCAAACAGACATAGGTATTGACCATAAAGACTCAGTGAAGATTTTCTAAGACTAGTCATGTAAGGGAATAAGTTTCATGATAGGATCTTTCATGATCCTATTCATATTGGAGATTAAAATTATTTACATAGAAAAGAGGTCAATAAAGGTGGGTTTCGTGAACCACCACATTTTCTTGATTGGATAGCAACGATTGACCCAATTCGACTATCACCGGAACCACCACCTTAAGATAATATTTTTCTTCTCTTTTTTTCATGCATCTATGCATTCATTCATACACTGAGGATAATACATGAGATAGAGTGAGAGAAGGTTCTAACATAACATATATTTTCTTTTTATTTAAAATAAAAAAATTTAACATTTTCCTTTCTTAAAAAACTTTTTGAAAAGAGAGAAATATTTTAACAAATTTTTTGTAAGAAACTAAGTCAATTTAAGAAATAAGAGAATCATAATTAGGATTTCTTATACTTAATCAAAATAAGATTATTTGTTTGATTTCTAGAGTTAAGAAGAAAATTTGAAAAAGTAATTTAGTCTTGATTTTTACCTTGATGAAATATGCATGCTTTACACACTTAGGGTTCAAAAAAAAGATTCTTATGCGTTATAAAAAAAATATATATATTTATATAAAAAATTACCTGATTAAGCTGGGTATTTGTGCCTCATAAAGCATCAGTATTCACTTCTAAAAGTGGTCCATATAATAAAAATCCTTAGTTTTTTGGCTTTATTTGCTCGAGTCCTTAAGTCCTTGGGGTGTTTTCTCACCCGGTGCCCTTAGACCGTCTGGTTTGAGAGTCAATGATTAAAAGTTCGTTACATAGGCAGATTCAAAAGCCTAATAGAACTAAGGAATAATATCACCAAAAATATTAAAAAATATTAAAAAAAGAAAAAAAAATAAGGCATAAGAGTTAGAGTTGAAGAACTTCAAGTCAAATTTTCACGATCACAAGGTGTATATGACTCAGGGTAAGATAATAGACTAGATGAGAAATACAACTTGACTTCTTACCTTGATTGATAACAATTTAGAATAGATACTAAGCTTAGGAATGACTAAGTTTTGATAATCTTAAATACTTATAGATTACTAAATTTTTACAATAATACTTTAAATATTTTCTCTTTCAAAATATATTTTTAAAATACTAACACTTTATTTCTCTTTTTTTATGGATTTAGTGGGTGTAATCTACTGAAAATCCTCAGAGACAAAACTCGTCTTCTGGAGGAAATCTAGAGGTTTAACGGCTTGTTGCACATGCTCAGTGCAATCGAGTGACCTGCGAAAGTGGTCAAATAATCTCTTAGGATTAGTTTTGATATTTTGCTGGAGGGCGAGCCAAAGATAAGTGTGGGGGGTATGATCGGTCACTGATTTTGCATATATATATTTGTCACATTCTAATATTTAATATCAATTAAACCTTATTATTTAGTCTTATTTTTATTTAATAATGTGTAGGCCCATTACTAAGGACGTGGAAAAGAGATGAGCCCAAAAGCCCAATTTAATTCTGTTTTAAATCATAATTAAAGAGGAGATAAATATTTAGGAGGATAGAGATGATTCGAGCTGAAGATCAACGCATATCAGGGAGGATCACATCAAATAAAACTGGTTAATTCAGATTTATATGAATCTAAATCGGTTAGCTTGAGGTTCACTGAAAATCACTGAAGATTAGATCAAAATCAGAGACCAAACAGCAAATCCAGCTAGACAAAAGGGGACAAATCAAACGATATCAAATCTCCCCCTGGATATGGCCATTTCATGAAAACGAGGCCAAGCCAGTTGGTGGAGATAAGGGGAGCATTTTTTTCCCTTATATCCTCACTCCTCTCCCCTCAGGGTTTTTGCTTATAAATATCAGAAAATTCACTGAAGAAAGGAGCGATTAGACAAAGAAAGATTCTTAGGCTAGTATTCATTCAAGGTTAATGTAGGTTTTTATTTTATTTTCATGTATTTTTTTTAAGCATAGTTAGATTGAGATTCATGTAAGTAAGAGAGAGATTTATTATGTTGAGAGTGACACCGATGTAACCTCCTCCTTTCTTCCATCGTTTATACAAGCAATACAAAGGTAACTTGTTTTTTTCTTTGTTTTTATATTCTTCTTTTCTTTTCTACTTTTTCTCTTTTGGTTTTGATGAGTATCCAAGCGAATCTAGTAGCATCAATATAGCTTTGTTATGTGTTTGCCAATGATATTTCATGACGATGATCTCCTCTTCAAGATTCTGTATCATTTCATTCTTATTCGTCTTGATGATGTAATACGAATAGGGACTGAGCTCGATCTTATGGATTATGCGTTATCGCCTCCGAAGTAAGGTAAACGTGCCAACGATCTAGTCATCAATCGGAAGAGGTATGTAAGTTCTTTTAGTTTTTCTTTCTTTTTTTTAATCTTTTAGTTTAGATCACTACCATCTCCCAACTCCTTTATTCACTCTTTTTTATTTCTTTGTATAAAATCATTTCCTATTTTATCCACCTTCTCAATCTACCACTTTCTTCACAAACTAACATAACTTGTTTTCCTTTTCTTTTAAAGACTGAAAGAACAACTTTAATCATTTTTTGTGAACTAAAGAGAACTTGCAAAAGCTTCCATCGCTAGTCCCTCTTTGTGGATCACGACCCGCATAGCTACTCGCTAGAGTGGTAGCATTGAGCACTTGCACTTCTATTTTGTATTTCTAAAATTCTGTATTTTTGTGCAGGTTTGAACTCAATCAGCGTGTGCACGTGTTTTGGAGTCGGGGATTTCGCGACTTTTCCAAAGAGATTTAGGCAAGTGTCCTCGCCTCGTTTGTGTTTCCTTGCTTCTTCAGGTCGAATATGTATTTTATTCTGTATTTGATTGTATTTGTATTCGTTCGCATGTATACTTGTATTTGTATGTTGTTGAGTGCCCAGGATTGTACATGTATTATGCCGTGATGAATATTTGTACTAGAGTAGTTTATTTCCTGTACATATACCAAGCCTGTGATGTTATTACTGCGTGGCCGACCCTTCGTAGTCGTTTAGCCTCCGGGCTCTACACTCAGCCCCCGGCTTTACTACTCCACGGTAGTCTAGTTCTTATCACGTATATATGTATGCATATGTGGTACTAACAGTGCAGGTGCCCTTGTACCGACTCTGTGTTTCTACCCACTTTCGAGACTGCTACCCAATAGGTTTAGGCATTACACCCTTATGGGTTTCATGGTAGCTACCGAGAGTGCGCTTAGACTCCGGGCGTACTCTAGCTTTCAGGCTCTCGCCCACTTCCTCGAAAGAGGAGTGCGCTTAGACCATCATGTCTCCCATGCTCCGCCTGCTTAGCGCTCAGCGCTTTATCACTAGATTCGCCTAGCGAAACTTTGCCGGATTCTAGACTCGCCTTTTAAGTCGAGTCATTCCAGTAGCTCCGTCAAGCGCTTTAGTGATTAAACACTGTTTGTTGTCCACGCCTTCAGCTTGCATAGCTCTGATTGGATGTTCGCTTTGCTTGCTAATTACTTGCTTGACAGTTTATCTATCATTCTATTAATGGTGGCGAAGAGTTTGAAATCTTACTTATATTTTTATTGAGACTACATGGTTTTTCGGTATTTGTACTGATCTCTTATATCGGTACTGTTTTCATGTATCGTTTCACATACTCACTTGATGTGCTAACATTTATCATGTTGTCTCCTGGCACCTGCCTGATATCACCCCCTTGTCATTCTACCACCTGACATCCGTCATGACATACTTGACTCTTATAATTATCACTATACGGGAATGATGACCTGACATCTTGATATATCTTGATATATTCCAGTACAAATCGTACTCCTGATACACATATACTCCTGATACTCCTGACTTGTTCCTGCTCATTCCTGTAATCTGATAATTATCTAATAAATTATAAAAAAGGACAACTTAAATCGGGTGAGGGGAAACTTACAGATATCAATATATGTTTGTGTTTACGGTGGTATTAGGTATGTTGTGCAATTAAAACTTCCGGTTCGACCTGAGGGCCTCCAGGTGACCGAGGGGAACGCTGGCTCCCTCCTTCTTGGTACCATCCTGAAAAGGGCATCCTATAAGACCCTTATGTACGCCTTGCGGCTGGTTCCCTACACCAGCAATGGAACACCCTGGACCGTGGTTCCGGGCATGCACGGGATCCACTGTAAACATTGTTTGTTGATACCCCCGTTGGTTTTCAATAACAACCTTGCTTTACTCAGATGTAGATATATGTGTGTTGGGACACTAGCCCATATACCTAGACATCTGGGTAGGACGAGTAATAATAATAAAAGATGCCAACTAATAATTCGTTGTATGCTTTGCAATTCGGGTCGCATGAACTTAGTTTACAATGACGTGAGATATATGTTATATAGATAAGGGCTTGCTTGTTTGACTATTCCTTCGACGTACTTATCTCATGAAGTTGTAAACTGGGTTTGTATCGTGGTTTTGGCGTATTTGTTTTCATTGGGTTTTACTTCAGATTTCTTTTTTTATTATTATTATTATTATTATTATTATTATTATTATTATTATTATTATATGTTTACATCCTACCTTACCACTTGTGTTCTATTCCCCCAGTCTTCTGTTCTGATCATATTATACTATATATGTTCCTTCCTTGATATCACTTACTATCTCTCTGCCTGCTCATGTATGCTTGTGCTCATGACACGGCTTTCAATACATGTTCTTTTGATTCGAATTTATCGATACATGTGTGCTTGTCCTTGCACGCCACTTGGTATTCACCACACCACTCGTTGAGGAGTTTCGACTCCCCTGGATCCTCATGTCCAGATTCTGGATTTTGGAGCTTGTGGATTCTCCCGGTTGCTGATTAGAGATGCACAACAAAGCGTGGGTCATCGGCAGAATATCTGAGGCCATATCCTTCCAGGCCCCTGCTCGGCTCTCGAGTTTTCCTTTTGCGCCTTGTGAGCGCCTTTTGTACTGCTCATACTTATATATCTCTTTGTATTCTCACATTTGCGCCTATCGGTGATGTAATATTGTGTCACATCATGTGATAACTTTGTAATTGTACTTATATGTTGGAATGTATGATGCACCACGTATTTTCGAACTCTGATTATTTCCTGTATTGATGCTTAGCATATATATGTGAGGGTATCTCTGACTTACGTATATACATCGCAGTAACGTCTCAGTACCTGTGGGATTAGGGCTTTATATCCTCCCTCTTCTCCTCCCCTGCCCTCCCCTCCCCTCCCTCCTCCTTCACCCTCGTCCCTCGCAACAGCCCGCAGCAGCTACAGTAGGAGGAGGAGGATCGGAAGGGTGAGAGAGGGGGAGGCGAGGGCGAGGCTGGGGAAAGGGAAGGAGGAGGGGGAGGGGGGAGGGGTATTTAGGAATATTTAAAAAAATTGTGTATGCTTAATCAATTTCTGGGTGAACTAATCTGATGTGTGTCGGTTTGGTTTGACTTGCAATATTTTGCAAGTTGCACAAATTCTACTGTTTAGCTTGCATTTAAATTGTAAAATCAATTTGCAAAATCACGTGGGTCTCACATCCCACATGGAAGCGGGCTGCAAAACTCACTTGCATTTGAAGTTTTGATTATTTAATTTGTTAATAATTTAAATTAATTTAATAATTTTTAAAAATTAGGAAAAATCACAAAACAGTCATTACTTAATATTATTAATATTTTATTTACTAATTTTTAATATTGGCAAATTTTTAGAAAAATAATTTTATAGTCAACTTTTTCACTTATATTAATATTAATATTTTGTTAATATTTTATTTTATTAATATTGTAGTAAGATTATTAGTTATATTAATATTATATTAAAATTTTTATTATTTGTAATATTTTAATAATTTATTTTATTAATATGTTACACAAGTTTAATAATTTTACCAATTTTATTAATACTTTAATTGTCTTTTTGATATTTTATTAATTTTTATTAGTTTTATTATTTTTATTTTAACAAGTTGAATAATATTTTATTATTATTTTTATAACTTTTATTATTGTTCTTTATATTCTATTAGTAGTTTATACAAAATTTATTAATATTTTATTAAGTTATCAGTGTATTAATTTTTATTTTAATGTTTTATTAGTACTCCAAATATTTTATTTAGTTTATTAATTTTTAGTAAATTATTATACTTTATTAGTTTTCTTAATATTTTCTTAATATTTTATTTTATTAAATTTATTACTATTTTATTAATTTCAAAACACTTCGATTAGTATTCACAATATTAATTTATTAATACTATTATTATATATATTTTAATATTATTATTAATATTCCTGCCAAATTTATACTGTAATAAAATATAATATTGTAGTATTCTTTAATTTTTTCAATATACTATATTTAATATTTTATTATGCTTTAGTCTTTAGCTTTTTATTGTAATATTTATTATCTTTAATATTTAATGTTTTACGTATTTAATATATTTAATATTTATTTTATTAATAGTTTTTTTAATAATTTATATTTGAGCAACATATATATTATACATTTTAGTTTTAATAATAGATTTAATTTAATAAAATCAAAACGATTTTTAAACAACTGCTACAATTAATTTTGTGATCAATTTTTTCACTTGTAATTTTACATTAGTAATCAAATACCGTAAAATACAATGACCTTTTCCACTTACATTTTTATATTACCAATCTAATACCGTAAAAAACAATTATACTTTTTACTGTCTTACTTTTTTCATTTCAATTTTACGACTTCAGCCAACCAAAGAGGCCCTGTCGGTTCTCTGTACTAATATCCGTACGTCTCGAACAGTGAACAAACTTCAATGAAATTACCGTGATAGCCTTATGTAAATTACTCTGATCTTAATTGGTTTCGCTACTCCAAGCTTGGTTTCAGCACCAATTAATGTTTCCATTTAGGGGAGATGAGGACACGTGTCCGATATCTACCGCTACAGGCGGGGTCTCGTGACTTGTGAGTTCTCACCCCGCGTCACCGATTGGGTTCCGAATCGGCCCACAAGCACGGTTCGATTCGTATTTGTCGTGGCAGGGACCCACGTTCAGCTTTAAACCTCGTGCGGCTTTTGTTGTTCTCTCTTTTTCCTTGTAGTGCGGTTCTTTAGCTCTCATTATATTCTCTTCTATCTGAGAGAAGAACGCGGTTTTGGGCTCACCTGGTGGTTTCAGGTAAAAATCGGTTTTCTTTTCTTTCTTTTTTTTTCTCGAAATTGGCTTCTGTTTGTTTCACTATTTGGTGGTTTAGGCTCTCAGATCGAATCATTTGCAGTTGATTTCTTTGTTAGTAACAGAAACGATCTCTTCGTCTTTGTTTGGGGGGCTAGGGTTTTGATCGGGTAATGTAAGCGTAATTTGTATTTGATGTTCATTTTTGTGGAGTTTTTTGTTCGTTTGTTTGTTAGACTGTTTGATCGTTATCTGACAAGACTTTTGGCCGATCCTTTGCTTCGGTGGTTTTATTTGTGGTTTTTATGAAGAGTTTTAGAGTTTTTGTTTCAGTTTAAGTAAGTTTTATGTTCATCGCTTGGTTTTGGTTTGGTTTCAGTCGAATTTTAGTTTTCATTTCTGTATAATTTTTGCTTGCTTATGTTTTTTTAAACACGTAAAGTTGCTGTTTTATGGGCTTTTCTTAACTTTAGGTCAGGGTTTTGGTTTGACACTGACTCTCAAATTTTGAACATTTCTTGAGAATTTTATTAAGAATTTTGTGTCTTTTTTCCCTTTCGCCCCTTCTTTTATTTATTTATTTTGTTTTAGATTCACTTGATCATTATTCTTTTCTTCTGATAACTTTATCATCAATTTCTACTGCTTAACTTGTTCCAATTTTACAATTTTTGGATTTTTTATCATTATTGCTTTCGGTCAGTTAGTTTCGATTCTGCTTGCTAATTGTTATGGTAAGCTATCAGCTTCTGAATTTAATAATAATTTATTGCTTCTGAGAGTTTTTCTAACTTCAAATAGCGGATTAAAGTTTACAAGGCTGCGATTGTTTTGTAGTTTCAGTGTGCATACTATACCGGGCCTAGCTGTCCATTTTAAGATTTTAGCTATTTTTTTAATTCCAGATTATGCTTTAGCGTTTAGATTGCTATTCCTTACATACCTTTATTTGCTATTGAACTTTAATCTTCTTGTATGTGACATCTCTCTATAAGTTAGACGAGACACTCTGAGACACTGTGCTTCTTTATTCCTGATATCACGTTCATTATTTTTCGTGTTCAAATGCTATCATTAATATTTAATACTCAATTTGGTTTTGCTCACATGCCTGAAGTAAGGGCTCGTCTTGGAATTTGGTCATGTACTGCGAGCTGTCAAATTTCGTGTACTGAAGTCAGTGCATCATTTTCAGCATCTTAGAAGTTTGTCATAGATCATTAACTGTTAATTCCCTCCAAAATACAGTGAGCAATAGTCTTTCTATTTAGCATGGTTCCAAATATCGGCTGATTCCGATCCATATAGGCAATACCCTATCGGATTGTGAGGTACCCGATACGATATTAACTCTATAATATCAGCCAATATTGAGGCTGATATTTTTGTTTCGGTTGAAATTGCTGAAATTGATGACCGATATTGATACTAAAAACCATTGACCATGCTATATAGGAATTAATCAGTTTCATAAGTGGTTGGTTTGTTCTTGTTTTATGTATATAAATTTAACATGAATTTCTCTGCAAGTTTTGCTTTATTGGCAACACTTAATTGCTTCAATTTTCAAGGTTTTTTTTTTTTAAAATTCACGTAGATTTCTATTTCTTATATTCATTTATTACTCTCACCCATTGTCAATGTATTAAGCTTACTCTCTCTATCATGTTCTAATTTATCAATAAGTTAGATTAAGCACACCGCAACGTCTTGTATTTTATTTTCTTTTCCTTCTTTTATAGGGCGCATTGATGTATCCCCTAGTTAATCAGTCTGCTTTCACGTTCACTCTGTTCACACTGTGTCCTTCTTGGCTGCCTACTTATATTGGATTTTTCATTTTTGTATGTCATATTACTATCTAGCTTTCTAAATACAGTTTTATTATGTTTGCTAGCCCTTTTTTTTTAAATGCCTCCACCCAAGTTCTGTACGGAGATATCTTAATCAGCTTTCTATTATATTAATTCAGTTAAATTATGAACTTTGGTTTAGGGGGAAAAAAGTAAATGAAAATAAAACAAAATCAATTATTTAATAAAAATCAATCAAACGCTTGCACCCCCTTCGCGAGTGATTCATTAAGGAAAGTACAAAACATCTATTTGCAAGACTTGTCACGTATTCGAACTATATAATATGTGATGTTCTATTGGTTGTTTTCTGTTTATTCTCTAACAATGGAGTGAAGGAGAGGGTAGAAAGTGTCACATATGGGTACTTAAGGGCTCTTTTTTTGCGGTTGGATGTTGCTCAATGCCACAGTAGGTTTTCTGAAATTTATAGTATAAAATTAGCCGTCAGTAACAGTTCATTGCATCCATTTTACTTGTAAAAAGCCGATTGATTCCTATTTACATAGAACTCTCTACTAATTTCGCTTATATTTCTTTGTTTGCACTTCATTGTTGCTGCTCGCTGTCACCTCTGCAATCACAATCACTCAGCTGCAAATTTCATCTGTTATTATTGTCCTTCACTAGTATTTATTAGATTTGGTTTTGCATTTGGATGTTTGTATTGTGGATAGCTAAACCTTTGTTCCCATTAGAATTTTATTATTTATCATTAGAAGCCTATAAGTGTTTAATTGAGGTTTAGAATTTTACTATTTATCCATAGAAGCCTATTGGCCTTCAGAGTTTTATGTTAGTTCTCTTGGCTGCATATCCCTTGATATCTTTACTTCTTCATTAGTTATGAGGATTGTCATTTGTTTATCTAAAATCTATGTTTTTTCCGTAAAAAACTATTTATGCGCTCTTGGAGAATAGAGTCACGATGTTTTTTTTGACTGGATAGCAGCTTCATCATTTTATCTAGTCTTGCATAGTTCATTTCATGATAATTGATATATATTTTTCCTGATTCATTTGCAGCTGTAGTCATGGTGAGAAAAAGGAGAACTGAGATTCCAACTGCTGGAGAGGGCTCTGGATCTCAAGAGTCCAGTGGCAGTGATGGACAAGGTGGGGGACCACAGCGACCAAGAGGCGGAATGCCTCCACAACAACATGCTGGTGGGCGAAGGAGTGGCGGACAAATGGCAGGTGGGCACGGGGCCGGCCCTTCTAGTGGTCCGACCAGGCCGCCAGCTCCCGAGCTGCACCAAGCAACGGCTACATATCAGGCCTCTCAGCCATCTCCAACAGTAGAACCTAGCTCATTGCAATTCCAACCTCCGGAGATAACTTTTGGTCAAGTAGAGCAGCAGTTCCAGCAGCTTTCTGTTCAGGGTGAAGATAAACCCTCCCAGGCAATCCAGACCGTTTCATCTGTGTCATCCAGCAAATCAGTGAGGTTTCCTTCACGTCCCGGGATGGGTAGTTTTGGTGACAGATGCATAGTGAAGGCTAATCATTTCTTTGCTGAACTTCCAGATAAAGATGTTCATCAGTATGATGTAGGATCTTCCCTTCTTTCTTTTCATGGCTCACTGTAGTGATCAGGCTTTTCGGCTTAGTCTTTGTGTAATTTTCATTCTCTTGGTTTATTTTACTCAGGTTTCAATTGCACCAGAGGTTACATCCCGTGGTGTGAATCGAGCTGTTATAAAGCAGCTTGTCAATCTATACAGGCAAACTCATTTAGGTGGCCGTCTTCCAGCTTATGATGGCAGGAAGAGTCTTTACACAGTTGGACCACTACCATTTAGCTCTAAAAGTTTTGAAATTACTCTGCTAGATGAGGAAGAAGGACCAGGCGGCCAAAGGTTCTTCTCTGGATCAGTGTTTATTTATCTGTTATGTTTATAATCTTTTGCATGGCAATAACAGGTGCATTGTGTTATGTCATGCCGGAGAGAGAGGGTGTTCAAGGTCGCAATTAAATTTGCTTCTTGTGCTGATCTTCACCACTTGGGACTATTTTTACAAGGGAGGCAGGCGGACGCTCCGCAAGAAGCCCTCCAAGTTCTGGACATTGTGCTTCGGGAGTTGCCTACTGCCAGGTGACTATTATTCATGCTGATGACATACTGCTTCGTATATGATCCTCTCGCACAAAGCTTAAAAATGTCATTTTCTGATGGGTGTAGGTATACACCAGTCGGCCGGTCATTTTATTCTGGTGATCTTGGGCGACGACAAGCTCTAGGTGAGGGATTGGAAAGTTGGCGAGGGTTTTACCAGAGTATCCGTCCGACACAGATGGGACTGTCACTAAATATTGGTTAGTAAACCCCATCTTTACTCCCCAAACCCTATCCAAAACAAGAATTTAAAGATGAGAGGTGGCACTAGAAAATCCAATAAATTTGTGTTTCATAATCCTATCATTATCATAAAGCATGATAGTTTCACAATGCATTGGATAATCATATTGCGGGGATAATGAACTTTCTTATCCAGTTCTTTTGAGATGCAAGTTGACAAGAAGGTTAATATCACTATTGCTTAGGATACAAACAATTTCCTTTTAGCCGGTTTCTTTCCATTGCGGGACGTGACAAAATCTTAAATATATGTAGAGTGCCTAATTGTGTATGTATGCGTGATTGCTATACATGTAAGTAGAGTGGAAGCACATGAAATATGTCATCCATTGCTTGCATAATGTTTTACCGAGGGAAATTTGCTGTAAATCCAATATGATTTCATGATATTCCCCCCCCCCCCTGTTTTTAAATTCTTTTTGAATACAGCATTATGACACAGTTTTTATATGCACTTGAATTCTTTATGTATAATGTTAATGGTTTTCTTTTTTTGCTGCAGATATGTCGTCCACTGCTTTCATTGAGCCACTGCCGGTCACTGATTTTGTTGCTCAGCTTTTGAATAGAGATGCCTCTGCTGGGCCTTTGTCTGATGCTGATTGCGTGAAGGTTTGCTTTTTTTTTTTTCCCACTCATAATCTCAATTAAATAATATACATTTTTTGTTAAAGTAGTAGTAAAATTAAAATTTGCAAAATCAATTTTATTGGTATGAAGATGGCTATCCATCTCATCCAACCACCAATCACCTCCATTACTTCCAACCAAACTACCACCATCCCGGCCATAGTAAATGTAATACTATGCATACTAACCCAAAGTTTTACTCAAAATAGACCACTCATGTATTAATTTAAGACACTTGAAGAAATATACAAGAAGTCTCTCATTTCTCTATTCTCATTCTCTATCTAAAATTTCTCATTCTCAAGCTTTGTATTTCTCGATTTTACAACACGTTATCAGCACGAACGATCTAGTTCTATCACAAGCCTCTACCTTTGTTTAGCTCAAGAAAAAAGATAAATTATTCTGCTCATTATACTCGTATAACACCACAATTATATATAAAGGAGGATCTACTACCTATTTATAGTAATGTGATGTGATTACGAGAGCTTATTATTATTTTCTATTATTATCTAATCTTACTAACTTCTTTATTGATGCTTGAGAGGAATAAACCCTAAGATACTAACATTAACTAATGTTATATGTAAATCATGTTTATTATTTTTGCTTCATTATTTATGTCTGTATAAATACCCGCCGAAAGATTTACTGAGCAACGTTCCGTGCCTATATTTATTTCATTGTTTACTGCTCTATTATTTATATCTGTATAAGCACCCACCGAAATGTTTACTAAGTAGCATGGCGTGTCTAAATTATAGATCATAAATATTTGTACTACTATGTATTTATTTTTACCATTTTCTTTATTACAACATTTAATTGTATTAAATTCAAATTGTTTTTCTCTCTCCGACGGCTATAAACGGCTAGTTTTTGCACTATAAATTGGTAAATTCTAAACCCCCATACCTCACTTCTCTACATGTCATTTTAAATTACCTTATCCTCTTCGCATGTTTCAGTTACTGCAAAATGTTTAGTCTATTTTTGAAGTTTATTATTCTCATCATCATTTTTATTATTACTCTTTTTGTTGGATGCCTTCAAGTGATTTTTAACTGAACCTTGTATTGGTTATTTTTTCTCTTTTGTTTATTGCTATTATGATTGAAATATAAGTTTAGTTATACTATTTTGTTCTGGAATAATAATATTGTGACTCTAATTATCTTTTATATTATGTTATATTTATCACCATGTCAAACCTTGCAAAGCTTGAGTTCATTTCACTTGATATTATGGGAAAGAATTATATATCTTGGTTCATTGATATAAAAATGCATCTCAAATCAATGGAGTCTCACAAAGATAATTAAAGAGAAGAATATTATGTTATCGCAAGATAAATCAAAAGCGACAATTTTTATATGTAAATATCTTAACGAGTGCTTAAAATGTGAATATCTCATAGTGAAAGATCCAAGTATCATATGGAAAAATCTAAAAGAAAGATTCCATCACCAAAAAGAAGTGTTCCCTGCCACTCGTGATGAATGGAACGCTTTGCGTTTTCAAGACTTTAAGAAAGTCAGTGATTACAACTTTGCAATGTTCAGAATAGTCTCTCAACTGAAATTTTGTGGGGTGAATATCACATATGATAAAATGCTAAAGAAACTTACTCTACATTTCATGCATCTCATATAACCCTGCAACAACAATATCGATTGCGTGATTTCAAGAAATATTCTAAACTAATTTCATCTCTTCTAGTGTCAGTGAAAATCAATGAACTTTTGATAAAAATCATCAGTCTCGTCCTACTGATTCAACGACATTTTCAGAAGCAAATGCGGCATTTTAAAAAAATTATGGACGATGATATAATCGTGGTATGGTCGTGGACGCGAACGCGGTCGAAGTGATTATTATACTCTTTCATAAAACAATGTGATTCAAAAGAAGCATCATGTGGAAAGACATGATAAAAGAAAAGATGTTCGTGAAAGTTCTTTCCGGAACCCTGAAGGTTCTTGTTATAGGTACGGTACTAAATAATACCGGTCTCGAGTCTGTAGAACATCAGAACACCTTTGTAAGCTTTATAAGGTGTCTCTGAAAGGGAAAAAAAAGAAGTAAATTTATTGAATATCATGAACTTATGGATGATTCAACTCATTTTGATGCTTGAGACTTTACTGATGATTTTACTGGCAAGGATATTGGTGACAACTAGATAGATAAATGTACTCTTATAATTTGTCATATTATAAACTATCTTTGAATGTAATATTTCATTTATAAAAATATATTTTAAATTTTATTCTCATCAAATTATTTATCTTTGTATGAAACTTGATATGGATTATACTTTTGGAGTCAACTTCAATATTGGAGATTTTTGCATACCGGATAGTGGTACAACACACACTATTTTCAAATATAAAAGGTACTTCTCTAATTTAAAACCAACAAAGATAATTATCAATACAATATCAGTTCTATAGATTTGATTGAAGGGATTGATAAAGTCAGCTTCATATTGGCAAATGAAACAAAGTTTTCATAAAAGATGCTTTGTTCTCACCAAAGTCCAAAAAAATTTATTGAGTTTTAATGACATATCTTCATGAATATGATACCCAGTCTGCAATTGAAAGAAACATAAAGTATATGTATATTGATTCTTACTACTTATGCATCAGGAAAGAAGTGCATTTTAGAAAAACTTTCAAAGCTTTTTTCACGATTGCATTACACATATATAAATGTGATTGAGTCACTTATGGTAGTTAAAGAAGATCCTCAGACGTTAACTCTATGGCATGACCGTTTAGGTCATCCTGGTTCAATAATGATGTGAAGAATTATTGAAAATTCACATGGACATACATTGAAAGGTCAGAAGATCCTTCAAGTCAGTAAAATTTCATGTGAGACTTGTTCTTTTGAAAAATTCATCACGAGACCATCACCAGATAAAATTAAAACTGAATTAACTACATTTCTTGAACGTATTCAATGTTGATATTTGTGGGCCTATTCACCCACTGTGTAGACCATTTTGATACTTTATGGTATTGATAGTTGTCTAGTTGTTTATCACACCTTTGTTTATTATCTGCTCGCAATATGATATTTGCGAGATTTCTTGCTCATATAATTAGATTATGAGCATAATTTTCTGATTATACAATCAAGAAAGACTTGATAATGCTAATGAGTTTATATCTCAAGCTTTCAATGATTATTGTATGTCAATTTGAATTACTGTTGAGCATTATGTTGTCAGGTACATACACAAAATGATTTGGTTGAATCACTGATTAAGCGCCTCCACCTTATTGCTAGATCATTAATAATGAGAACAAACCTTATTTTTGTGTGGGATCATGCAATTGTACATGCTGCGATATTAATTCACATAAGATCAAGTGCATATCATTAGTACTCCCTATTACAATTGGCATTTGGTCAAGAACTAAATATTTTTCATATTAGATTATTTTGGTTGTACGGTATATGTACTAATTGCTCCACCACAGCGTACAAAGACGGGCCTTAAAAGTGCGAATATATGTCGGATATGAATCTCCTATTATAAGGTATTATGAGCCTCAAACATGAGATTTTTTTACGGCTCGTTTTGCCGATTGTCAATTCAATGAGGCAATTTTCTCAGTATTAAGGGGAGAAAAGAAACAGTTAGAGAAAGAGATTAAATGAAGTGAATCATTTTTATTGCATCTTGATTCTCACACAAAATAATGTGAGTTAGAAGTGCAAAAGATTATGCATTTACAAGAAATAACAAATCAGTTGCCGGATGCGTTCACTGATACAAAAAGAGTGCTTAAATCATACATATCACCTGCAAATGCTTCTACTCGGACTAAAATCCCAAAAGGTCAATCTGAAAATGAAATCACTAATGAGTCTAAGACACATCTGAAGCGTAGTAGACCAATCGGTTCCAGAGATAAAACTTCTTGAAAAAGGGAGCAGATAAACATAATGACCAATATGGAGAGATGTGTTCCAAAAAAACACAAAACAAATCGAGAGATAGAAACCCTGAAGGTATAGAAAATAAAGAAATCTCAATTGATTATGTTAATACAGGAGAATTATGGAATTGAAGAGATGGAAATATTGAGAAAATATTTTTCTGTTCTGTAGCATGTGATATTGTTAACGAAAGCGAGGATCCTGAACCAAAATTTGTCGCTGAATGTCAAAATAGACACGATTGGATCAAATGAAAAGATACTATACATACTAAATTGAATTCACTCAATAAGCTTAAATTTTTGGACCTATTGTTTTCACGCCTGAAGACGTGAGACCTATGGGATATAAATGAGTTTTTGTGTGAAAACACAATGAGAAAAACAAGATTGTGAGGTACAAAGCTCGACTTGTTGCACAAGATTGTTCACAAAGGTCTGGAATTGATTATGGAAAAATGTATTCTTCAGTAATGGATGCAATTACATTTAGATATTTGATCAGCCTAGTAGTTTTTAAAAATTTAGAATGCGTCTTATGAATGTTGTTATAGCCTACTTATATGAATCACTTGATAGTGATATTTATGTGAAAATTCCTGAAGGATTTAAGATGCCTGAAGCATCAAGTTCAAAACCGAAAGAGTTATATTCGATTAAACTACAAAGATCGTTATATGGGTTAAAACAATCAGGACTTGTGTGTATAATCGTTTAAGCGAGTATTTGTTAAAGGAAGGATATGTGAACAATTTTGTATGCCCATGTGTTTTTATTAATAAAACATCCAGATTTATTATTATTCTTGTCTATGTTGATGATTTAAACATCATTGGGACTTATAAAGAAATTCTAGAAGCAGTGATATACTTAAAGAATGAATTTGAGATGAAAGACCTTATAGAGAAATCAAATATTGTATTGGTTTACAGATTGAGATCTTCAAAAGGGGAATATTTTTGCATCAATCAAACTATACCGAAAGGTTTTTAAAACAATTTAACATTGATAAGGCAAATCCTTTACGTATCCCAATGGTTATTAGATCAATAATGCGAAAAATGATCTATTTTGCCATTGCGAAGATAATTAAGAGGTTCTAGTCCTGAAGTATTATATCTAAGTGCAATTGGAGTTTTTATGTATCTTGCTAATTGTACTCGATCAGATATAACATTTGCTATTAATATATTAGCAAGATTTAGCTCGTATCCTACACGCAAACATTGGAATGAAATTAAGTGTGTATTTCGTTATCTACGAGGAAAATTGATTTGGGTTTGTTTTATTACAAAGGATCAAAACAAGGAATGATTGGCTATGCAGAATGATTGGCTATGCAGATGCATGCTACATGTCAGATTCACATAAAGCCAGTTCTCAAACATGATGTGTTTAAATGCGAAGGTACATCGATCTCTTGGCGTTCACAAAGCAGACACTTGTTGCTACTTTTAATCATGCTGAAGTCATAGCACTTCATGAAATAAGTCGAGAATGTGTATGACTGAGGTCTGTGACTCAACACATCCAAGCAACTTGTGTATTATCAATCGATAGAGATCACACAGTACTATTTGAATAAAACGCTACATGCGTCGCTCAAATGAAGAAAGGATACTTCAAAAGTGACCGAACTAAACACATACCCCAAAGTTTTTCTCATTCAGTCAAGAGCTTGAAAAGGAAAAAGAAATTAATATCTAATATATTTGATCAAGTGATAATGATGTAGATCTCTTCAAAAAGACACTTCTCATTACAACTTTCAGAAAGCTTATTCGTGATATCGAGATGCGTCATCTGCGAGATTTATGAAAAACTATTCATGCCAACTTGAGGGGGAGCTTACGTCGCTGTACTGCTTTTCCCTTACTGTGGTTTTGTCCCACTGGGTTTTCTTGGTAAGGTTTCTAACGAGGCAATATAGAACACGTATGCAAAGATGGTGTACTCTTTTTCTTTCGTTATGGTTTTATCCCACTAGGTTTTTCTAGTAAGATTTTTAATGAGACATCATGACTGATGGGTATCCAAAGGGGAGTGTTATGAAGATGGCTATCCACCTCATCCCATCACCAACCACCTCCATTACTTCCAACCACCAACCACCTCCATCCCATCCATAGTAAATGTAATACTATGCATAGTAACCCAAAGTTTTACTATAAATAAACCACTCATGTATTCATTTCATATGCACTTGAGAAATATACTAGTCACATTTCTCCACTCTCTCTTTCTCTATCTAAAATTTCTCATTCTCAAAGCTTTGTATTTATTGGTTTTACAACACTTATATTTTCCCCCATTCATTATGGAGTTGTTCGTCTCTTTTTTTCCCTACCCATATTTGGGGCCGTTTGTTTCGCGTAAAACTCCGTAATTCGTAAATGACTTACTACCCAGTTATAACTACGGCGTTTGTTTGGACCGTAATTCGTAAAAGACTTACGTAACTCAACTAACACCCACTTGCAACCCAGTTACCACTCACTTACAGCCCAGTTACAGTTAATTTTGTGGTCATACAAATTTGTATTAATTTTTATATTAATATTAAAATTTTTTAATATTTAACTTTTTAAATATTTATTTGCAGTATTAAAACTTTTAAAATCACTAAATAGTTAATTTTGTGGTCAACTTTTTCACTTACGACTTATACATTACGACAACCAAACACCGTAAAGTACAATACACTTTCCCACTTTACAATTTTATATTACCAACCAAACACCGTAAAATTTACATACATGTAACTCATTTACAATTGTAAAAGACTTTACCAATTACAACTACGAATTACGGCCAGTTACGACAACCAAACAGACCCTTTGTTTATTAAAAAAGAGGACCAGGTGGTTTTTGTTTTCAAGGTCACATGAGATATTTCCCTAGTTTGACTGGACTGAATAAACCTGGGCTTTTATTTTGTTTAATTAACTTAACTGAAAACATTTTGTTTAAAACATTATATGCTAATTTGGTTTCATCAATACTTTCACTATTCATATTCTCTGGTGATCTGCAGATCAAAAAGGCACTTAGAGGTGTCAAGGTTGAAGTTACTCATCAGGGGAACATGTGTAGGAAATATCGGATATCTGGTTTAACATCACAGACAACAGGGGAGCTGACGTATGAATGTTTTATTTATCTTCTGTTTACTATTTAGTGATCAGACATGAGTGGCTTAATGTACATTCTTTTCATAGATTCCCTCTTGATGATCGGGGCACAGTGAAGTCAGTTGTACAGTACTTTCAAGAGACTTATGGTTTTAATATTCAACATGTAAATTGGCAATGTCTTCAAGTTGGTAATACACAAAGACCAAATTACCTGCCAATGGAGGTCAGGATTTTCGTGACATATATTTTGATTGTTATTTATGAGCCACTTTTCTCCTTATGATATTACTTGGAAAGCACCTATGGTTTGCATACCATGCTCGGAGCCTGATTCATCAGTACAGTATAGACATAAATGCAAACTTACAGACTGTTTTTCTCAGGTTTGCAAGATTGTTGAAGGCCAAAGGTACTCAAAGAGGTTGAATAAGAATCAGATAAAAGCTCTTCTCGAGCTGACCTGCCAGCGTCCTGCTGATCAAGAGCAAGATATTTTACGGGTATGGGATTTGGCTCTTTTGCCATTTGCTTTGTAATGCTATGATTTCTTAAATAAATATTTCTTAATGAAACCAGCCTTTTCTAGCCTATGCGAAATCCTTTGGTGTATACACAGAGCAACTCTTTTCTTTTTCTGATAGATGCAGATGGATATTTGGTTTCTTTTTTTATTTGGGATGATAATCCTCCATGTCTTGTGGCATTCCCAACTGTCAAAGTTTGAAAAACTATGCATGTCTATTAATCTATCTACTTACCTATATGTTTTGTGAAAATTTCCATGCTTTGATATACTTGACAATCTGAATTCTTTTTCCTTGTGATTAAAAGGATAGAAATTATGAAGAGGGTGAACTTTTATTTCTCTCTCTCTAGGATTTTTAATTTTTCTTTCTTTTTTTTAAAAAAATATTACTTTACAACTAATGGAATTATCAAGGAAGGGAGCTAAAACTGGGTGCTATTATCCACTTAAAATACTACATAAGCTCAGTGTTCTGAAAATCGATTTCATTATTCGTGCGGTCCAACACTGAATAATGGTTAATCGGATTAATGGGGATTAATCGTTTTTGAATATTTTAAATATATTCATTATATTTATACACAACTACCTATAAATATATACAGTTAATTGTTAAAAATGCCTAAATTTTATACAAAACACTATCTAAATGTGTATAAACCATGATATGATGAACAACATGACAATATGAATAAATAGTAAAAAAGAAGTAAGAGAACTTATCTCTTCACATTAGATTCAAGATTTCAAATTTTGCAACATAAATATAAATCAAAAAACTTACCTGCATAATAAGATAAATAAAAAAATTAGTCTATTTATCAATCGAAATAATGAGCTTTAAAGAATGATGGAGAAAGATTGCTAAATAAGTTAATTTGAAAAATAATAAAAATAATAAAACATAAGTATCACTTTATGCAAAATATACAATAATAAAATATCATAATTCATCTACTATTTAATAAATAACAGTTCAGCTACTATTTAATAAAAGATCATTATCAAATCATCAACATTACAACATAAACTACTTAGCGATCCAACACATCAAAGTGATAAGTTTTTCAAATAAAAAACATATGAAATGCATAAATGATTAATCGGATTAATCAGGCATTAATCGGGATTATTTGTTTTGGAGCCGATTAATCGCCCGAGCGCATAATCAGAGCGCTTAATGTAATATTAAGCAGGTTGCCAACGAATAGGATTAATCGGCCGATTAATTTGATTTTTAGAACACTGCATAAGCTTGTATTAATTAGTTTACAACTGACTCTGCCCTATTTGAATTAGCCTTTGGTCATGTTTTAGGGAAAAAGGAGGAAGGGAAGGGGCTAAAATACTGCATGACCTGTTAACTGATTGATAGGTTGGCTTCTTGTAGTAATTGGTTTAGAACTGACTGTGTCCCATTGAGTTAGCCTTTGATGAAGCGGTTCTTTAGCAGTGTTTTAAATATTGGATACTGGCGATATACCGGTTGGCAAAATTATGTACCGGATACCGGGTGATATATCGCGATATGGTATTAAATACCGGTTGATATATTAATAGTAAATACATATAAGACATTATTAAAAGAAATAAGCAAACGCCATATAAAAGATCATTGAAATATCATAATGAACATAGAATAAAATAAAACAATCTCTCAAGCAAAAATAATAATTATTATCCAAATAAGTAACTATAAGGGCCGATATATCAGATATTTCATCTCAGATATTGGCTGATATATTGGCCATTTGGCGATATATCAGCCAAGATCGGTCCAAAATGATATCGATAAATTTTTGCACTTATCGTATCGTTTTGGATGTAATACCGGTATCTCGGCCGATATACAGGTATATCGGCCGATATTTAAAACAATGTTCTTTAGTCAGCAATTGAACCTTGGGTTGGCATAGCAGACATCTTAAATGCCTAGGTGAGCTCTACTTGTAGTTGCTAAGTGATTGGATTGGCAGAAGCCTGAAATAGTTCAAAGGCTTTAATGATGTTTCAAATGGGTCTGACCATGGTCGGTGGTTCTATGAAGGTTTAAGTCGGAACATGGTTGCCTTTGTAATGACCCTCCTAATTTGAGAACAATGTGGATTCTGTTGATGCTAGAGTAATATAAGTACTAGGGTAATTATTATGTACGAAAAAGCTACCTGCGCTACCAATTTATGATGAGCTGCCAAGCTATTTGAACACGCGAATGATAAGGACTTCCATTATCTAACACCAATTTTATGCAATCTTTGTGACAGTTGGAGTGCATGCTCTATGAATTGTTGGACTATAGTGTCTGCGTTTTCAGTTTGATGGTTGTACTTTGCACTTGATAAATTTGGCATAATATGAGATCTTTAAGTAGTAGATGATTATTCTGGTAGACACGAGCTTACATCTTTTCTTTAAAGAAACCCATTTTAAGAAATAGCAATTTTCTTTCCCGAGAAAAAGATAGTAAATTTGTTTTTCTTATATTTGATCATTCCATTGAAATTTTTTGCATGTTGAATTATAATTTTTTTTTTTTTTGCTTTTCAGACTGTCACTCATAATGACTACAACCATGATCCTTATGCACAAGAATTTGGCATCAAAATCAGTGAGACACTTGCTTCAGTTGAGGCAAGAATTTTGCCTCCACCTTGCGTACGTGGAACCAGAAAAATTGAAAAATGCTCTACTCTTCCAGCATCAGCTTTTATGGATTTAATTTTTTATACATTTGCTGAACATCAAGTTTTTATTGGCTTAGTTGAAATACCATGACACTGGTAAGGAGAAGAATTGTTTGCCAAGAGTTGGTCAGTGGAATATGATGAGTAAGGTATCTGTTCTGCATCCAATCTTATCAGGTTATTTCATGTGATTTATAGGTTAAAATCGTCCTTTTAACTTTGTACGTTTCAATGTAGAAATGGTAAATGGAGGGAGAGTTGGTAACTGGGCATGCATCAATTTTGCAAGGAATGTTGATGACAACATTGCTCGTGTATTCTGTCATGAACTGGCCCTGATGTGCCGGACTTCTGGAATGGTCTCTCTCTCTCTCTCTCTGTGTGTGTTGTGTGTGTGTGTGTGTGTTTGGGGGGGGGGGGTTGGGGGGGGGGGGTGGGGGGGGGGGGGGGGGGGGGGGGGGGGCTGGATGGGGTATGCGTGCTACCTCCATCTACAACTTTGATATGTGTATGTTTGTATTGTCTAATTGACAATGCAGGACTTTGCTTTAGAGCCTTTGCTTCATGTGCCCACTTCCAGGCCTGATCATGTGGATAAAGCTCTTAAAGCACTCTATAGTGATGCAATGAAGATCCTCAAGCCTCATAACAAAGAACTTGACCTGCTGATTGTCATATTACCTGATAACAATGGATCTCTTTATGGTATACAGATTACAGCTTTATTTGTGTTAACTATATTATCATGCCATCATGTAATTATTATTGTTGGAACGAGAGATTATTATCAAGGAAGATAGCCGAGAGGTCGTCGAGGTGATCGCCAAGGAACTTGACGACGAAAGGCGAAGGAAACAGCAGCAGAAGAAAGCAGCAGCAGCAGAACAGGCTTGTCGGTCGACCGGGCCGGTCGACCGACGTGCACAACGTGCACAGGATCAGAGAGTGGTCGACCCACAGGATCAGAGAGCGGTCGACCGCAATACCCTGACTGTAAGTGCCCAGCTCTGTTGTTTTCGGTCGACCGATCGGTCGACCGGGATGGATGTCGGTCAACCGCCGGTCGACCGGGATGGATGTCGGTCGACCGCCGGGTTTGGGCGAAAACCTGCTGTTTCGGAAATCATGGTATTTAAGGCTGTTGGTTATTTTCTAGGGTTCAGTGCCTGCGAAAGGGGATTAGCATCAGCTCTCTTGCATTCAAAGAGGCTGATAGCAATTGTAAACATCTTCCAAGTAATTATCTCTCCATTGGATTGCCCCGAGGACGTAGGCATTGAGGCCGAACCTCGTTAAATCGTGTGTTTGAGATTGTGTGTTCTTCTTGTGCTATTTGGGTGTTCTTTGTGCTTGGAGATTTGTGAGATTCTCTGTTGGTTGTTGTCATCGGCGCACAACAAGTGGTATCAGAGCTTCTAGGTTGCGTTTGGGATTTCTAAGGATTCGAAGGGCTCGAGATCTGATCCGGTGGAGATCGTGTATCGATCTCAGATCAGAGGTATTGGTATTCGTGGAGATCGTGTGTCGATCTCAGAAGGACTCAAGGAGGGCTCGTGGAATCTGTGGTGGAGTAGATCGGTGAGAAACTCGATTTAGGGTTTTAAGGGACATGTAAAAATTCAATTTTTATCTGAGTAGAGATCTATTTCCAGTTAGTTGTTCTTCCGCATAGATAGAGGATCAGAGAAATCTCAATGGCAGAAGAAGTTGCATCTGTTAAGACAATGAACTCTCACCCAAGGATTGAAGTTGTTAAGTTCAATGGTACTAATAACTTCGGTATGTGGAGATGCGAGGTTATGGATGCGCTGAATGCATCGAACCTCGAAGACACTCTCCTATTGGAGAGGAAGAAGAGCACGACCACTGATGAAGAGTGGGCGAAGATGAACAGGTCGGCATGTGCTTGATACGTTCATGTTTGTTGCAAGACATAAAATATCTTGCACAACATGAGACGTCGGCAAAGAAGCTGTGGGATACCCTTGCAAAGAAATACCTGACCAAGAGTGTTGAGTCAAGGTTGCAGCTTAAGAGTAAGCTGTATAGTTTTCGAATGAAGAAGGGGAGCACAGTAAATGAGCACATCAACCGATATACGAAGCTTCTTACAGACTTGGTAAACGTGGATGTCATTATAGATGAGGAAGTAAGGCGATCATCTTTCTGAACTCACTCCCGGAAGAGGAGTATGAGACATTCACTCTGACCTTCATAAATGGAAGGCAGACCTTGGATTATGATGAGGTGTCGTCTGCACTATCGAGTTATGAGACGAGGAAGAAGGAGAGGCATCCTTCAAAGTCAAGCTCATCGGCGGAGGCACTGGAAGTAAGGGGCAGGAGTTCATCGAGGAAGGGCAAGGAGGTTAGAGGAAGATCGAAGTCCAGGCCGGGCTTCAGGGATCTCAAAAGAAATCAGTGCGCTTTCTGCAGAGAGATTGGGCACTGGAAGGTAGACTGTCCAAAGTTCAAGGAAAGAAGAAAGAATCGAAATCTGAAGCAAATCTCGCAAAAGTGGTAAACACTGCAAGCAATAATCACAGGCAGATGGATCAGATTCAGATTCTTCAGTGTTCTCTTTTTCAGTTACTACTCCCGTCATAGGCTACTCGGGTGAAAACGAGTGGATCTTGGACACAGGTGCAACATATCATGTATGTCCTAATCGAGACTGGTTTACCAGTTTTGAGAAGTTGGAGGGTTGTTCCGTCGTCATGGGCGATGATCATCCGTGCATCATGGAGGGTGTTGGCACTATTCCAATCAGGATGTTTGATGGGATGGTGAAGGAGCTGAAAGAAGTGAGGTTTGTACCTCAGTTGAAGAGGAACTTGATTTCTGTAGGAGCTTTGGAATCATTGGGCCTTGGAGTGTTTATTAAAAGGAGGGAGTTCTTAAAATGACAAAGGGTTCGATGGTGGTGTTGAAGGCCGATCGCCGGAACAACTTGTATTACTTGAAGGGTAGTACGGTGACAGGGCAGGTGGCAACTTCTACCAGTTATAAGGAAGATTCAACCCGGCTGTAGCACATGAGGCTGGGACATACAGGGGAGAAATCATTGCAAGCTCTTGTGAGGAAAGGGTTGCTGAATGGTGCCGAGACATGCAAGTTGGATCTCTGTGAACATTGCATCATCGGCAAGAAGACCAAGGTGAAGTTTGGCACAGCTTCACACTGCACAGAGGGTATTCTTGACTATGTTTACACGGATGTATGGGGACCTACCAAGACTGCATCAATTGGAGGTAACCACTATTTTGTGTCGTTCATCGATGATTTTTCTAGGCGCTGTTGGGTGTACACTATGCGACACAAAGATGAAGTCTTAGAATTGTTCGTGAAGTGGAAGGCTAATCTGGAGAGAAGCACAGGAAGGAAGGTCAAGGTCCTCCGTTCTGACAATGGAGGAGAGTACAAATCGGATCCTTTCCTACAGCTATGCCTTGATGGGGCATAGAGAGACACTTCACGGTACGAGAGACTCCGCAACAAAATGGGGTGGCTGAGAGGATGAACCGAACTTTGCTAGAGAAGGTTCGGTGTATGTTATCCAATGCAGGACTGTCAAAGAAGTTTTGGGCTGAAGCTTTGGCGTATGCATGCCATCTTGTGAACAGGTTGCCGTCGTCTGCAATAGGGGGGAAGACTCCTCTTGAAGCTTGGTCAGGAAAAGCTGCTGGGGACTATGATTTGCTACGGGTCTTCGGATGTCCAACCTACTACCATGTCAGAGAAGACAAGTTGGACCCAAGGGCAAAGAAAGGGGTGTTCGTTGGCTTCAAGCGAGGAACCAAGGGGTTCAAGATTTGGGACCAAGAGGACAACAAGTTCATACTCAGCAGGGATGTCACGTTCGATGAGGCTTCTTTGATGAAGCCTACGGTCTCTCAGCAGGTGGAGACCAGCAAGACCAAGGAGCTATTGCAGCAGGTGGAGATTGATGCAGATCCACCATCTCTAGAGGATTCAGTATCAGTTCGGATTATTCCTGAGGTGACACAGGGAAGTGATCGAGCAGTTGAAGAAGACACTGAAGATGTTGAAGAGGGTCAAGAGTAGGTCATGGGTACTGTTCCAGATCCTACTGCAGTTGAAAGACCACGGAGGAACACTAGGAGACCAGGTTGGATCACCACTGATATGGTCATCGCGTATGCACTTCCAGTTGTCGAGGAGGCTATTCCATCTACCTTCAGAGAAGCTGAGATCAGTTCGGAAGCAAGGTTGTGGAAAGAGGCCATGAATGAAGAGATGCAATCTCTCTACAAGAACGACACATGGGAACTCACCAAGTTGCCCAAGGGGAAGAAGGCCATAGGATGCAAGTGGGTGTTTGCTAAGAAGCAAGGATCTCTCCAAGGAGATGCAGTGCGCTACAAGGCAAGGTTGGTGCTAAAGGCTACGCTCAGAGGGAAGGAATTGACTATAACGAGGTGTTCTCCCCGGTAGTTAAACACTCGTCAATTCGTATTCTATTGGCCTTGGTTGCGCAAAATGAGTTGGACCTTGACCAACTTGATGTGAAGACCGCCTTTCTCCACGGTGATCTTGAGGAGATCTATATGACACAGCCCACAGGTTACAAAACTGCAGGGAAGGAAGAGTTAGTATGCAAGCTAAAGAAGTCACTGTACGGATTGAAGCAGTCTCCTAGACAGTGGTACAAGCGATTTGATAGCTTCATCAGGAAGAAGTACACACGTAGCCATTTTGATCCATGTGTGTATTACAACAGGCTACAATCAGGTGAATATATCTATCTACTTCTTTATGTAGATGATATGTTGATTGCTTCGAGGTCGAGATCTGCTATTGATGTTCTGAAGAAGGATCTATCGTCAGAGTTTGAGATGAAAGACCTGGGAGAAGTTAGGAAGGTTTTGGGCATGGAGATCACTAGAGACAGGAAAGATGGCAGGGTGAGTTTGACTCAGAAGGGCTATTTGGAGAAGGTACTGCAGAGGTTTAATATCAGTAAGGATACTAAGTCTGTTAGTACACCTATGGCGCCACACTTCAAATTGTCAGCAAAGATGTCTCCGAGGAGTGTTCAAGAGCGCCAGTATATGTCTCACATTCCATATGCCAGTGCGGTGGGTAGCTTGATGTACGCTATGGTGTGTACGAGGCCAGATCTATCACAGGCAGTCTCCATGGTGAGTCGATATATGCATGATCCGGGACAGGGTCATTGAGAAGCTGTGAAATGGATCTTGAGATACATCAAGGGAACAACTGATGTAGGCCTAGTGTTTGAGAAGGACAACACTGGAAAGCAAGAGTGCATAGGATATGTTGATTCAGACTATGCAGGGGACCTTGACAAGCGCCGGTCAACGACGGGATATGTCTTCACATTCTCACAGGCACCGGTAAGTTGGCGCTCCACACTGCAGCCTACTGTCGCGTTGTGGACTACAGAGGCTGAGTACATGGCTATGACAGAGGCCATGAAGGAGGCAATCTGGCTTCAGGGGTTGCTTGATGACTTGGGCGTGGAACAGGATCTGCTGAAGATTAACTGTGACAGCATGAACGCCATCTACTTGGCGAGGAACCAGGTCTATCATGCAAGGACGAAGCATATTGATGTCAGGTACCATTTCGTTCGGGAGATTCTGGAGGAAGGTGACATCGACTTGTTGAAGATTCACACTTCGGAGAATCCGGCCGATATGCTTACGAAGGTGGTGTCGGGAGTGAAGTTTACACATTGCAAAGCTTTGCTCCAAGTCCTTCAGGTGGCTTGAGCTTGCTGAAGCTCATTTGGGTGAACTACGGACGGCTTGATCCCTTGGGCAGGGGTACGTAGGCAACCACTTTGGTGCAGCCGCTCTCGAGTCGGTGTTCGGCTCAGATTTTGGGAAAATCTTCGCCGAGGTGGAGAATTGTTGGAACGAGAGATTATTATCAAGGAAGATAGCCGAGAGGTCGTCGAGGTGATCGCCAAGGAACTTGACGACGAAAGGCGAAGGAAACAGCAGCAGAAGAAAGCAGCAGCAGCAGAACAGGCTTGTCGGTCGACTGGGCCGGTCGACCGACGTGCACAACGTGCACAGGATCAGAGAGCGGTCGACCGGCCGGTCGACCGCAATACCCTGACTGTAAGTGCCCAACTCTCTGTTGTTTTCGGTCGACCGGCCGGTCGACCGGGATGGATGTCGGTCGACCGGCCGGGTTTGGGCGAAAACCTGCTGTTTCGGAAATCAGGGTATTTAAGGCTGTTGGTTATTTTCTAGGGTTCAGTGCCTGCGAAAGGGGATTAGCATCAGCTCTCTTGCATTCAAAGAGGCTGATAGCAATTGTAAACATCTTCCAAGTAATTAATCTCTCCATTGGATTGCCCCGAGGACGTAGGCATTGAGGCCGAACCTCGTTAAATCGTGTGTTTGAGATTGTGTTTCTTGTGCTATTTGGGTGTTCTTTGTGCTTGGAGATTTGTGAGATTCTCTGTTGGTTGTTGTCATCGGCGCACAACAATTATGTCAACTAAATTTCACCTCTTGTGATTTTATTGCAGGGGACCTGAAACGGATTTGCGAGACAGATCTTGGATTAGTCTCACAATGTTGTTTGACTAAGCATGTTTTCAAGAGAAGCAAACAGTATCTTGCAAATGTAGCTCTCAAGATCAACGTAAAGGTGTAT
Organism: Agave tequilana; assembly: GCA_038442645.1. Classification (NCBI taxonomy): domain Eukaryota; kingdom Viridiplantae; phylum Streptophyta; class Magnoliopsida; order Asparagales; family Asparagaceae; genus Agave; species Agave tequilana. The sequence continues at coordinate 64,932 of JAVJIF010017125.1, read as the reverse complement.
ATTTGTGCTTAAAAAAATTAAATCCTTTGTTCAGTAATGTGGTGCAATGTGGAACCTTTTTGAACTTTAAATCTTTGCTCGATAATGCTTATGGAAGAGAGCATTCCTTCTGATATATAGGTGGGGGGTAGAAATACGGTGCTGATGGATGCTCTATCAGGGTGCATACCTCTGGTTAGCGACAGACCTACCATCATATTTGGAGCTGATGTAACACATCCTCATCCTGGGGAGGATTCCAGCCCTTCCATTGCAGCTGTAAGATGTTACTTTTATGTATGTGATTTTTTTTTCTAAATATAGAATAGCCAAGCCTCAATTTTGACTTCTGCAGGTTGTTGCTTCTCAAGATTGGCCAGAGGTTACAAAGTATGCTGGCTTAGTTTGTGCCCAGGCCCATCGTCAGGAGCTAATACAAGATTTATTTAAAGTTTGGCAGGATCCTCAGCGAGGAACTGTCAGTGGGGGGATGATCAGGTTCTTGGTTGTGATTTTATCTGATCATATTCAGTCATCCAATTATTTCGTTTATAGATTTTCTAATTGTTAAGCAATAAATTTTATAGAGAGCTTCTCCTGTCCTTCAGACGAGCTACTGGGCAGAAACCTGAACGCATAATCTTCTACAGGTGTTGTCCTGATTTATTACATTCGAATTCATCTTTTTACAGCTACATATATGTACTGAGTGTGTTATCTATCTCTATACAGGGATGGTGTCAGTGAGGGTCAATTTTATCAAGTACTGCTTCATGAACTTGATGCAATTCGGAAGGTATGGTGGTAGCAGTAGCATTTTCTTTATCTGTAATCAATTAGAAACTGCTACCTAGCTTGTCTGCTATTCTTTATATCCTGTAGGCTTGTGCTTCCCTAGAGCCCGATTATCAGCCTCCGGTAACGTTTGTCGTTGTTCAAAAGCGCCATCATACCCGTCTCTTTGCCAATAACTATAGAGACCAATCGTCTGTGGATAGAAGTGGAAATATATTGCCTGGTATGGTTGTATCACACACTAATGTTAACATGATAATTAGTTACAATTTAGTGCTTATTCTTTGTTCTTTGTTGCCTGTTCACAGGTACAGTTGTAGACACCAAGATTTGCCATCCAACTGAGTTTGATTTTTCACCTATGTAGTCATGCTGGCATTAAAGTAAATATCTTCTTTTGCCTCTAGTTTAAGTATTATCACTATTCTGTTTAGTGATTATGGGATGTTGACATATGCAAGGGTACAAGTCGTCATGCCCATTACCATGTTTTGTGGGATGAGAACAAGTTTACTGCTGATACCCTGCAAACTCTTACCAACAATCTTTGTTACACGTAATGAACTGATCATTTTCTCAATATTTGGTGTTTATCATGCTGATGCTGTTATTTTGTTTTTTTGACCAAAAATGTGTCCTTTCTTTTTGCAGTTATGCTCGGTGCACACGATCTGTATCAATTGGTAAGCTTTTGCACTCCTAGATGCTTTAATTGGCTTTTTGAGCGTATGTTTGTACGGTTGAATGACATTATTGTATTCTTGTTGCAATGTAGTACCCCCTGCGTACTATGCTCATCTGGCTGCGTTCCGTTCTCGATTCTACATGGACTCGGAGACCTCTGACAGCGGGTCAATGATCAGCGGTGCAGCTGCTGGTCGTGGACCTCCTGCTGGAGTTGCCCGTGCCAGCAGAGGTCCTGGAGCTTCTGCAGTCAGGCCTCTGCCTGCCCTAAAGGAAAATGTGAAGAGAGTCATGTTTTATTGTTAGTCATATGGCATGTTTGGTCAATACTACTATTAGAAACAATGCTGAAACTTGATTCTGTACCACAAAAATGCTTTGGATGTTGCTGCTGCTTGTGTTTCCTTTTGAGTGTTGTGTGAATTTGAGTCACAGTTGCTTGACATGGTATGTAATATTGGCTCACCTACTGCTACTGAAACAAGCTTGTCGTATGAATATCGTTTGAATGTTGTTGCTGAAACAGGTTCTTGTGTGAATTTCTTATGAATTCCATGGGTTCTTGTGTGATCCAGAATCATCCAACTAGATGCTTAACCAAGTTAGAGCCACTCGGCTATTTGGAGGCTTTAGTCTCTGCGACAAAGGCCTTCTGTGTGGATTTTTGCTTCCACTTTAGTTGTGCATATCAGTGACGCAATCTCTGTGAATTATGGAATCGGTTGCACACCCTGATCTTTTCCTACGCTTCAAGCGTTGTGTAGTGCAAGCAGTTGTAACAATTCTACAGCTAAGCGGACGGCTATAGATAAGGATGGATTCCCTGGCATATCAATGCAAAAACTACCTCAGCTTGGTTCAAACGGTTGTGAGATTTGCAGATATGCAGTTCAAATGACGACGGATAGTGATGAATCTCTCTGTGCGTCAATCTCAACGACCTAGGCGAGCATTGTAGATGACAACAAAATCTCTTGCGTGTCTCTTTAAATTGTCCTAGCGGTTATGATTCAGCGGTTACGTGAATCTTCGTTGTCTTCGTCCTCACCAACAACCTGAACAGATATTTATACAACTTCTCCATCAAGAAAGGGCGTTCGCTTCTTATTTTATCGAAAATATCACATATAAGTATTCTCTACTTTCCTCAAACAAGAGTATTTATTCTCACGTCTGAAGGTCTTCGATCGGGCAGCACACCGGTGCTCTTGACCTGAAGGGCGTTCTTTCCTTCTTTCTGTTTTTGACAGGATCAATCGGGAGCGTCTAATCGTTGGTCGCAGAAAACCCCCACCATAACCTTGTTTGGACTTTTATGCATGTTGCCTATTTGTTATTTGTTGAAGGTTGACGTTGATGTGTCAATTTCAATTGTCCTGTGCATTGAATTGATGGGCTGACTATAGATTGACAAAATAAATATATGAGAGAAAAGAAAAAAAGAAAAAAAGAAGTGTTAGAAAAGTCAACAAAAGTGGCTATCCATCAATTTTCCATCCAACCACCAACTACCCTAATAAATATGGTTATTAATGACTGCATAGTAACTCAAAGTTTATCTATAAATAGGCCCTTCCTGGTTCATTTCAATGTACACACTTCAGAAATCAATAAGAATTCCTACTTCTACTCTGTCTCTAGAATTCTCTGTTTTGGTGTTATATTTCTCGGAGTTTTACAACACGTTATCAACACGATCACTCTAATTCTTTCTCCAGCCTCTACCTCTGTCAGTTCAGGGAAAAGTTCTATCACACAAATCTCTGCCTTCATTAGATTAAGGTAAAAGTCTTGCCACGAATCTCTACTTCCATTGCTCAAGGAAAAATCTTATCACAAGTCTCAGCCTTTACCTCTACTATCTCAAGGTAAAAATGGCAAGTTACTATACTTATAATACTTGTATAACACCACTACTATAATGAAAGGAGGCTCTGTCACCTATTTATAGAAATGTATGTGATTACGAAAAATTGGATTATTATACTAATTATGTTCATATAACACCACTACTATAATGAAAGGAGGCTCTGCCACCTATTTATAGTAAAGTGATGTGATTATGATATCTTTACTAACCTCTAATTTGATGCTTGCGTGGATTAAACCCCAAACTACCAATATTGTATATTTTATTATTCTGTTATTTATATCTGTATAAACACCCACTGAAAGGTTTACCGAGTAGCGTGGTGTGCCAATATTTATTTCAATAATTATTGCTTTATTAATTATGTCACGCCCCGCTTCCCAAAATACGTGAAAACGGAGTCGCGACGAGAGTCGGCGACGTATATACGCGAGGAAAATACCCTACGTATACACGCTAAGCCTAAAGTAACCTGAATAAGGTATAAATCCAAACCATAATATTAACGACCACTGCAATAATACATATAATGACTACACATGATCCCAGATGAAATAAGAAATGAAATAGAAGCTAAGTGTGATATACAAGAATCAAAGAATAATAGCAAGAATAAAGAAATGTAAGAATACCAGAATCAAAAGGGAGAGAGTCCAGCTCCTCTCAAGGCGTACAGTCTCATCGAACACCTGCACAATAGAAACAAGCGTCCAATATCTGGACGTGCAAATCCAGGGTCGTCAGAAAGCGACCTGGTGAGTGTGTGTGTAAAGAGAACTGCTCGTGCATATAAACAATGTGCATCGAATAATAACAAGATAAAGTGCAAATATAAGATAACTAAATAACATAATAAATAAACAACTGAATAACAATAACATGAATAAGTTTGTAGATAAAAGACAAGTAAAACAACTGTAAACAAACAACTGATGTCATGATAACGGGGAACGACTAATGCCTAGATGTGTAACCTAGCATGTCACTAGTTTGGTATAAAATCAGGCCATGTGTACAATCTTATGTCTAACCTAGTTATATATGCATACAGTCAGGTGATTATAGTCAGTCAGAATATGCTATAAACAATTTTTATTATTTATTATGTCAGCGAACACCAATTGCGACCTGTAATAGACGCATCTCATACCACGCCTACTACACGTGTCAATCGATATCCTAAATTTATTGAAATTAATAGAAAAGACATTGTCCATACTTTAGGTGGGTTCCGTACATACCCGGAACCACGGCCCAATCACCTGGCGCTAAACTAGGTCCTACCGCTACGTAGTCAATAACAATAACAATGTGTCAATAATAATGACAATATGAACAATACAGGATGTCAGTCATCCCCCGGAACCCTGCAGTGGAACCGTATCTCGGCTGCGCAACCTGTATCCTGGGTCCACCCAAAATACAGATGCTGTCTCCTCCATCAATTTCCCCAATCCCAGTATAAGTTGTCAATTTACATTATTATTTATAACAATCAATATCCATGTTATTTCCATTACTGGGACGATACGGTGACAGTAACAATATCAATGTAAAAATAACAATGTGAACAATATTACCATGTAAACGGTAGAACAATAGAACAATGTATATGTTACGGTCTGATAATATTTTCCCAGTAACTTTCAATAACATGAATCAATACAACAACAGAACTAGATAATACTCAATAGCCAATCTCATCTGGAACTGATAAATATCTCATATGCCTGTACTGCATATAACAATAGTCAATTTGTCTATTCATAGTCTCAATAGTCATCATGAACTTTGTCTCAATAGTCATCCTGATCGTCAGGTATCGATCCAGGTCAAGGTATCTAATATGGCAAGCCATCACCAATATATCTGTATCTCAGTAACTGAAATAACAATGCTCTGACACATCTATTCAGATCTCCACACTCTAATCTGATCTAAGTCATCACACCCTCTCACTTCTATCAAGGTCAAACACAGGATCCCAAAACTCAAGTAACATATCAAGTATATATATGTCTAAAATCCACCAGATTAAGTCAACCCAATCAACGCCTATTCTTTAACCCCAAGTCAACTCCAATCCAATCGAGTCTACCGATAAGTTCAAGTCCAAGATTTCATTTTATTAACAGAGCTCTCCTATTTATCCAATCCTTGATATCCAAATCAATCAATATTATAATTTAGAAGTGCAATATCCTCGGTCAATATGGAATCTAAATCACCTCTATATCTAGTAGTCAATATCAATAAGGTCATCACTATATCAGTCACATTGACCAATGCGATAATCCAACAATAATAGCTCCTAACAGTCCAGAAATCAGTCTCATCTATACACTAGCGTCAAGAGTATCATATTCACACATATCATTGCCTCGGTAAAACAGTCCGTCGATAAAGCAACATCAAATTTAACACGTCCTCAATATCTAAAAGAGTTCTAGTCGGAATAGTCACCAACAATTTGTCCGATAAATACTACACATAAAATATGGATATCTAGTCCTGAATGATCAATCAATCGTCCTCAAGATCAATATATTTATTCTAAGACTTATCACAACTAGGACAATTGCAAGATCAAGTCTGGTCTACAGTATATCCATACTAGGCCTAAGCCAACAACAATCATTTGCCAGCACATGAAATTGAAAACACCTAGGGGGGGTGAATAGGTGTAAATGCTAATCTAACAATCTTTTTAAAACAAGTATGAATGAATGATGCAACGATCTCCCAAAACAAGACTAAGAGCCGAATGCCCGGTGAAGGGCTCTGAACTCCTTCCTAGTGATTCCTCTAGATATGAGTTTGAGGTGCGTATTGCAATCTTGTTGTATGAGTAATGATCGATAATGTAACAAGAGATGAATTTGAAACAATTATGAAATGCACACAAGATATATCACAAGGTATGAAAGAATAGCAATAACACAAGCAAGAAAGTAAGAGCAATAGAAAGCAAAGAGAAAATCAATCGCAAACACAAAGTATTTGTTTCGAGGTTCGAGCCACCGCTCTACTCCCCGCCTTCACCGCCGTGAAGGGTTTCCACTATCTACCGAGGACTTTACAAGGTCTACCGAAGACCGGAGTACCGAACTCCACCACTTACAACCTCCACCGAAGAGGTATCTCAACAAGAACAAGAAGAAGGAACAAGTAGCCAAGTGATCACCAAAAGGACCACAAACTTCTTACAAACTTTCTCTTTACAACTTCCTTATAGAATGAGGATGAGAATTTTGGCTCTAGAAGTGTAGTGAGAAAAACAAACTCAGTTGTAGATGAAACTTGCTTGAGAACACAACTGAAAACAAAAGCTAAGAATGCAAGAGAGAATTGAGAGCTTTGAAACTTTTTCTTTCTTTGAAAACTTGTAAACTAGGGATTTTTCTTGGTGTCTTTGCAAGAGACCTATCTCCTCTATTTATAGGGAGAGAAAGGGATTAAAACACATTTTAATTAAGCTTATTTGATCCCAAAATAATCCCAAAAACTGAAGGAAGTTCTGCCAAAAAACAGATCAAAAAAACAGATTTCAGAATTGCACCAAAGAGGAAAGAGCCGTTGGGCTCTGGCAGGCTTGGCGGTCGGCCGTCCCGGTCGGTCGTCAGCACTGCTGGCATATAGCCGTTGGGCTCGGGTCGACTGGTCGGCCGCCCGACAAGAAAACAGAGAGCAGAAGTTTTAGGTCGGTCGACCGTTCGGCCGACCGACAAAAAACAGAGAGCAATCTGTTTTCTGCCGGTCGTCTGGTCGGTCGGCCGACGGACGTGCACAAGCGTGCACGTCCTGGACACAGGATCCGGTCGACCGGTGCGGTCGGCCGGTTTAGTCTTAAACAGAAAAACAGACTGAAAAATTTGAACTTTTGGAAAAATTTCAGAATAATTTTGTATGAAATTTTGACTAAGTACCATGCTGGAAAGATAGAAATACATGATATAAATAAGATATAAAATTTGTAAACATGAATCATGTATAGAGACCAAGGCATGAACTTTAAACAAATCATCAAAACTAAAAACTGTATTTTTGGAAACATGTGTGTGTGTGTGTCCTAGAGCCAATATTCTACAACCTCAAACTTTAACAAACTATTTCTTACATTGGTTCTAAATGACTACAAGGTCTTCAAGTGGGATTCTCCATATGTGATCTTGTAAAGCTTGATACTTGAGCCCAAATTGAGGTGACTTGAGTCAAAACATCTTCCTTTGGGGAAGAATGCTCCTAAAATCATTAGAACCCTGAAACACATTAAAACAACAAACATGATTAGTACAAATAACTATATATGTTTTGTGATCATCAAAACACACTAAAACGGGTGATTGTAACCTTGGGCAACAATCTCCCCCTTTTTTATGATGACAAAACATATAGTTATTTTAAACATGGGAAAAGGAGCATGGAAGCTCCCCCTCAAATTATGCTATGTATAAAAGAATGACTATGTATAAAATGAATGGCTATATACATAAAGCATAAAACACAATGCACAAAACAAAATACACAAAACAAAAACAAAACAAAAATACAAGTGCATAAAACTCTTCAATAAAACTCTTCAAAACTAACTATTTCTCCCCCTTTTTGTCATACATCAAAAAGGGTAAAAAAAAAATAAGAAAATTTTCTTTCAAGAATCTATAATACAAACATTCAACTCACCACAAATAAATGAAAATCTAGCATAGTCTAGAGGTTTTGTAAAAATATTGGCAAGTTGAAACTCGGTAGAAATATAATCAATATCAATATCACCTTTCTCATAATGATCTCTAAGAAAGTGATATCTAATGTCAATGTGCTTAGTTTTACTATGTTGATTTGCATTTTTAGTCATATGAATAGTAGTATTATCACAAAATATTTTAATATGACCAAAATGCAAATCATAGTCAAGGAGAGTATGTTTCATCCAAAGAACTTGTGCACAACAAGCTCCGGCTGCAACATACTCCGCCTCGGCGGTTGAAAGGGCTACCGAATTTTGCTTTTTGGAAGACCAAGAAACAAGACAATTACCAAGAAATTGACATGTTCCACTTGTACTCTTCCTATCTACCCTACAACCCGCATAGTCGGCATCTGAAAAACTCTCCATTTCAAATAGTCCGGTTTTCGGATACCACAAACACATTTCAATTGTGCCCTTAAGGTATCTAATAATGCGTTTTACCGCTACTAAATGAGACTCCTTAGGACATGATTGAAAACGAGCATAAAGACATACACAAAACATAATATCCGGCCTACTAGCCGTCAAATACAATAAACTACCAATCATGCTACGATAAAGTTTAATGTCTACACTTTTACCTTGTTCATCCTTGTCAAGCTTGGTGGTTGTTGCCATGGGAGTTTTGCTAGTTCTAGCTCCTTCAGGTCCAAATCGCTTGATAAGTTCCTTTGTATACTTGGCTTGATTGATGAAGATCCCATCCTTTCTTTGCTTGATTTGGAGACCAAGGAAATAGTTGAGCTCACCCATCATAGACATTTCGAATTCTTCCTTCATGCATGATTCAAAAGCTTGGCAAAGGGTTTCATTAGTAGAACCAAAAATGATATCATCCACATAAATTTACACAATAAGAATATCATTTTCTACATGTTTTGTAAACAAAGTTGTATCAATTTTTCCTTTCTTAAAACCATTTGAAATTAGAAATGAAGAAAGCCTTTCATACCAAGCCCTAGGGGCTTGTTTTAAATTATAAAGAGTTTTGTCAAGTTTGAAAACAAAATCCGGATATGTAGGATCAACAAACCCGGAGGGTTGTTCAACATACACCTCCTCTTCAATAAATCCATTTAAGAAAGCACTTTTCACATCCATTTGAAAAAGCTTAAAATCTTTATATGAAGCAAATGCAAGTGTCATCCGTATGGCTTCGAGCCGTGCTACGGGTGCAAAGGTTTCATCAAAATTGATATCTTCGATTTGAGTGTAACCTTGGGCAACTAACCTAGCTTTATTCCTAACAACGTTACCCGACTCATCCAACTTGTTCTTAAAGATCCACTTAGTACCAATTGTTGGTTTATCTGGGGCCTAGGAACAAGATGCCAAACTTGGTTGCGCTCAAATTGATTGAGTTCCTCTTGCATGGCTAGCAACCAATATGAGTCGGCCTCGGCTTCGAGGACGCTTTTGGGTTCAACATGAGAAATAAAAGCATAGTGTCCACAAAAGTCATGAAGTTGAGAACGAGTAGTTACCCCTTGAGATACTTCACCTAAAACAAGGTCCTTGGGATGATGTGGATTGTATCTCCAATCCTTTGGAAGTTGTTGAGTAGGCTCCGCTTCAATTCTTTGAATTTCATTTCCTTGAGCCTCTTGATCCTTAGTTGCACTTCCTTCATCATCCTTTGGCATGTCTTCAATAGTAGGTGAATCCTTCAAAGTGACTTTCTCCATGTCTTCATGCAAAGAATCTATTTCTACAACATTCTTAACAAACACATTAGATTCCTCAAATTTTACATGTATAGACTCTTCAATAGTTAAAGATGACTTATTGAAAACTCTATAAGATTTACTAGTATTTGAGTAACCTACAAAGATTGCTTCATAAGACCTAGCATCAAATTTTCCCAAATTGTCTTTTGTATTTAAAACAAAACATTTGCATCCAAAAACTTTAAAGTAAGAAACATTTGGCTTTCTAGAAAAATAAATCTCAAAAGATGTTTTTGAAGTATTTTTGTATAAGAAAACACGATTTGATATGTAGCATGATGTATTAACGGCCTCGGCCCACAAATAATGTGGGAGACCTTATTCACTAATCATTGTCCTAGCCATCTCTTGTAATGTCCGATTTTTCCGTTCAACTACTCCATTTTGTTGTGGAGCTCTAGGACAAGATAGTTCATGCTTAATTCCATGTTCTTCACAAAAAGTAATAAAAGGTAGGTTAATGAATTCACCACCTCTATCATTTCTTATTCTTAAAATTGAAGAATCTTTTTCCTTTTCAACTCTTTTCTTAAAGGCTTGAAAATGTGAAAAGGCTTGATTTTTGTGCTCTAAAAAGAAAACTCATGTAAAACGCGAAAAATCATCAACCAAAACAAATGCAAAACGATTCCCACTTAGACTTTTGGTTTGAGTAGGACCAAACAAATCCATATGGATCAACTCCAAAGGACGTGATGTCATGATATCCTTAATTGACTTGAAAGAGGACTTGGTTTGTTTCCCAAGTTGGCACGCGTCGCAAACGCGGTCCTTTTCAAAGTTCAAGTAAGGAATACCCTTCACCATTTCCTTGTTGTTTAACCTAGATAGATGGTCAAAAGAAATGTGGCCTAATCTTCTATGCCATAACCAAGAGTCATCATCGAGGGCTTTCAAACAAGTAATATTGCAAGACATATTAGACAAATCAATCATGTACATATTGCATTCACGAAAACCGAAAAATATACTGAAATCACCTAGAGGGGGGGTGAATAGGTGATGGCTATATGAATTATGGCAATAATGCGGAATTTAAAAATTAACTTAACAATTAGCACAATACACAAATTCTTGCAAGTAATAGACAATATAAAAGTGCAAGTAATAAAGAGATAGAGTTTAGAGAGATTTGATCAAATGCAAACACAAGGAGTTGTTTCCGAGGTTCGAGCCACGCTCTACGTCCCCGCCTTCACACTTGAAGGATTTCCACTATTGAGGATCCCACTGGATCAACAATACAAGGACACACTTGTCCGTCTCTCGTGATGCCGCAACACCACCTTGAGCACACTAGCTCGCCTTGAGGCCGATGCCTCTACAACTTCACTCAAGTAAGAAAAGAGTGATCAACACTTGATCACTTTACAAAAGCTCACTAAGCACAATCCTAGAACCAAATATGTAGATGTAGATATATGGGATTGTGTAGTGCTAAGCTAGAGAGAAGTAGAGATGTAGGCTTCAAGATGGGTGATTGGAATTTTGGCTTTTGAGAGAAAATCTTGTCTAAAAGGAAGAGCTTGGAAATCTTTAGAAATCTCTTGTAAAATATTCTTGATGGCTCTAAAATTGTTTTTCAATAGTTGTCTAATCAATATGAGGTGACCCTCTATTTATAGGGGTCAAAAACAGCCTGACAAATTCGTTGATACCAAATCCCAAAAGAGAAAACAGTCAGAAAAAATAGCTGTTGGATCTGTCAGAACTTTTGACAGAGTCCGGTCGACCGGGTCGGTCGACCGCCAACGGTCAAAAATGTGACCGTTGGGGTTCATCGGTCGACCGGGTCGGTCGACCGAAAACTCCTGTGAAAGCAAGTGAACATCGGTCGACCGGGTCGGTCGACTGATATAGACGTGCACAGTATTGTGCACATCGGTCGACCGGGCCGGTCGACCGGCTACTGTGAGTTCTGAAAAACAGAACTTCCAGAACCAGAAAATCTTGGGTTTTTGGATTTGGGTCTTGGGTAGGATTTTTGGAACTTGTAAAAACATAGAGTATGAGCATGTGTCATACTTCTATCATGTTAAAATAGTTTGATAAAAATCCTTTTGATAGAAACTTGTTTTTCCATAAAATTGTTTTTCCCAAAACTATTATTTTTCTAAAAATCTTATTTCCAAAATATGTTCTCTTTAGATCTAAGTTAGAAAATGGAATTTGAAAATCTTTTTGAAGCCATGAACCTAGCTAAGAGGTGTGTGTGTGTGATAATCCCATAGCTCTACTTCTAATATCTAGCTTTGACAAAATATCTAAAATAAAAGTAAAAATACAACTCTTGATTTTCTTTGTTGTCTTGGTCTTGTCTTGATCTTCATATCATCATCTTGATCCCATAGCATCCTAGTTGTGCATAGCTTGGGAAACTTCATTTTTGCGGCGAACTCCAAATGTGTGAGTCTTTTAGCGGAGCCGTCAAAAACAACCTGTTAAATAACCTGAAATATTCTGAAACACAAATGTTAAATACATAACTAAATATGTTTTGTTATCATCAAAATAACTGGGATAATGGCCTTTGGGCCAACAATCTCCCCCTTTTTGATGATGGCAAAACATATGTAGTTATCACAAAATATTTTGGGTAGAGACTTCAAATGAAGCTCCCCCTCAACACATGCATATATAGGAAAACATATGTAAATGGTAAACACCATATTTCCATGCCAACAAATAATACCAAATACTCATGTCATAGAATAGATGAAGGAAATGAGTTCATACATGACATAAATAAGAGTTACATAAAAACAAAAGATAACCATGTCCACAACACATGTCCACAATACATAAAAATACTACATGTCCCAACAACAAATACTACATGTCCATCACAAAATATCCAAATACAAGTACAAGCCAAACACAAATACTACAAAATATCTCTCTCAAAATAACTCTCCCCCTTTTTGACATCATCAAAAGGGGAGGTCACTCCTCAGCACCATCATCACCGTCATCGCCGTCTCCGTCATCATCACCACCTTCCTCTGAAGAAGCAACCTCCTATGGATCCATGCCATCGACTCTGGTGCGCGGAGGTGGAACAGAAGAGCGAGCTCTGGGAGGAAATGGAGGACCGGTGGCTGGGAGTCGACAAGCAGTCGGAGTCCGATCAGGAACGAGCATGTCAAATTTTGAGAAAAGGGCCTGAAACTGAACATCCACGAATCTCATGGAGTCAGCAAAATATGACATGTCGTTTCGGACCTCCGCCCGAAAAGCAGCGTCCTGAAGAGCACGAGCATCTAACTCTGCACGAATGGCTGCGTCGCGCTGCTCGGCCAAGGCCTGATGTGCCTCGAGCTGAGAGCGGACCTCCGAAGAGACAAGAGCAAGTAACTCAGGAGGAAATGCAGGTGCTGCAGAAGAAGAAGATCCTGGTGCTGAAAATGAGCCAGGACCAGCAGGAGGAAGATGTGGTTGCACAGGAGCGTGTCTACGCAGCTGAGCTTCCATCATCTTCAGGACAACTCCATTGATGTGGGTCAGGGGATTGGAAGGAGTTTCAGCGGAGAGATCAAAGTCAAGGGCCCTAAGAAGATGGGTGATAAGCATGCCGTAGGGCAAGCTTCTACCCGCAGTACGGATCTGATCAGAGCCCATATGAGACGCTATGACTCTAGGAAAATTTACCTTAATGCCTCGAAGAAGGCAAAAGATAATCAAAGGGACACAACCCCTAGCATGGCTATACTCACCATGTTTGGGGACAATGTTGAAGAAGATAATCTTAGCAAGGACCTGAGCAGTGAGAGTGTACCTACTCACAACCTCATTCCTTACTAGACCGGGGTTGTCATCCCCGTGGATCAAGGTAGAGGCGGTGAGCGCAGACTCACCGTCCGGGAATTCAAAGTCATGCAAATCATGAGAATACACATCTGCTCCACCAGTGGAGAGATGCAGAATCCTAGCAAATCGACCTATAGAAATGTCGATGTTTCTACCTAAAACCCTAGATGTGATCCGATTTCCATCGAATTCAAAATTGGCATAAAAGTAAGGAACAAGGGAGGTGTAGACTTGTTCCTTGATGGACAAGAACTCAACTAGATAGTTGTTTTGCAAGATTTGAGGGATACCTAGATGTTCAAAATCCTGAATAGCTACAAATCTCCCTGAGTTGATATTTCTAGTGGAGAGATGGGAGTATCTATCAGCTGCAAGATCATTTATAAAGGGGCGAATGGGTCTAGGAGCTTGGGAGGAAGGTTGTGCAACTTCCTTTCCCTTCTCAGTACGAGATCTCTTTGGCATGATGAATAAAAATTTGATTTTTAGGTGTAATCAAGTTTAGGGCACGATCTAGATGCTTAGAAACTTAGATTGATGACAATAGATAATAGATTCCTAAGCAAGAAATGGAAATATAGAGTAAAAATCGGATTTTTACCTTAACAGAGAAAAAACAAAACCCTAGACTGAAAATCTTGAAATTCTCCGAATCTGGTGGTTGGATGATCCTGAAATCGAAGATCTGGAAGGAGAATGAGGAATTTGAGATGGGTTTTAAATTGATTTGGATTTGGTTGAGAGTTTGGAGAGAAATAAATTTTTGGAGAAAGGATGGTGTCTCGGTTCGCTGGCTGAGTGAGAGAGAGAGAAAGAAAAAGTGAAGAGAAAAACACAGATATAGGGCCAAATACGACGATCGGTCGACCGGGTCGGTCGACCGAAACAACCCGAGAGCTCTGTAACTATAGAGCGGTCGACCGGGTCGGTCGACCGATTTAACCCGAGAGCTCTGCAGGCAAGATCGGTCGACCGGGACACATAGTCGGTCGACCGATAACAGAAAAGAAAATAAAAATTTCTTCTCAGGCAGAGTCGGTCGACCGGGGTTATATAGGTCGGTCGACCGGCTTTGCCTGAAAACTGTTATCAGCCCAAAAAAAATTTTAAAAAATAATTTGTAATCAAAATAGGTGTGATATATAAACATATAGGAATACACCAACAGGTTTTAAATCTTCATTAAGTTATTACAACATCAAAATTCAAGCAATCCCTTTTAAATTTTAATTTTCATATTTAAACAAAGATTTTAAAGATGTTGAAGCCGAATACCCAGTGACGGGTTCTGAACTTCATCCTCTTGATTCCTCTTGAATGAGTTGAGGTGCGCAATTGCCATCTTTAAGGTGTTTGTTTAAATAGGAAATTTTACAAATGTTTATTTTTTTTATTATGAAAATAATGTGTATATGTATACAAGTATATAATCACAAATAATAACCTATACATGTGGACATACATAAAACAAGGCATGAAACAAAAAAATATAGAAGTTAACACAAGGCACATATACAACATGATAGAAAAGTAGTTCTATACAAGCATATATCAATAGAGTACAAAAGCCAACTATCAATTCTATACATATGTATACATGACTAAAATCAAAAACTTAACATGGCATATACAATCATGATAGAGTTGCAAGTTTATACTAATCATGTATCAATGAGGCATAAAATTAAACTAGCAATCCTATAACAATTGTATATACAAAATTAAACTCTTAAATGGAGATGTTACCAATTTACGGGCAATCTCCAAAATTAGGTGCCTCCACGATAGCGATGCATGCATGATTTGTTCTTTAAGCTCCGATGCATCAACCACCCGGGCACCACCTCCTCCTAAGTCTTGGAGGGTGTAGATCCACCTATACCTGTATCATTTAAATTTGGTGGCTCTTTTGGTACCCAAATCTTAGTGGGTCCTTTGGGGTTAGATCCGGGGCGAACCCAAACAAATTTATTCTTAACATTGTTCTTAGCATAGCAAAATTTTTCTAAATGGCCTTTGCGGCCACAATGTGTGCAAATATAAATTCTACCACTATTGTACATAAAAGCATGGTTATGTGTGTGTGCATGTCTATGTGTGGAGTGTTTATGATGAACATGTTTCCCTTGAGCTACTCCCTTAGGAAATTTAGATGCAAGCTTGTTAAAATCAAATGCACATTTCTTTAAAGTTTTATCTAAAGAATCAACACGTTTTTGAATTTCAACAAAAACATTTTTATCATTAGAAATCATGGGGGTTTTCCTTTATTAGCTACCTTATACTTATCAAAATCATTTTTCAATTTTTCAAAAGAACTAGATAACTCATTTTTCTCTTTTCAATAATATTAATCTTATCTCTCAAAGACTCATTTTCCCTTTTTAACTTTTTATTATGAGATTGCAAAATCTCATATCTATGTTGTAATTCCTCAAAGAAATGTGCTAGTTCATCCATAGTGAGGTCATCATCATCAAGAGTGTTATCAAATGTTACCTTAGAAGCGTCGTCTCCTTGTGCCATGAAGCACATGTTGGCGGCGTCGTGCTCCTCTTCGGATTCCGACTCCGAATCATCCCATGTTGCGGCCAAGGCTTTCTTCTTTCTTTGCCCATTCTTGGATGTGGTTGCTTGTAGAGCGGGGCAATCGGCAATTAGGTGACCGATCTTCTTGCAATGAAAGTAAGGACCGGGTTCATCTCTTTTCTTCTCGTACCTTCCTTGAGGCTTCCCTCTTCGGAAGTTACTTTGCCGTCCCTTCTTGTAAAACATCTTGCCCACCTTCCGGATGAGCATGGCGAAGTCCTCATCGCAATCCTCCGATGAGTCATCCTCTTCGTGTATGGTAGGAGCGGCTTTGAAGGCAATGGTCTTCTTCTTTGGTGCCTCCCTTTCTTCTCTAACTTTCATCTCCATCTCATGTGTCTTGAGATTTCCGATGAAGCCGGAGAAGTCCATCTCCTCTTTGTCGTTGAGCTCCTTGAGAGTGGTCGCCTTGACTTCCCAAGCTTTGGGAAGAGCTCTAATCACCTTCCTTATCTTTTGATCATTATCAATCTTGTCGCCTAAGGAAGAAAGAGCATTAGTTATTTTTGTAAAACGGGTGAGCATGTCATCAATGCTCTCATTATCAAACATATAGAAATTCTCATATTGAGAACGTAGCAAGTCAACTTTGGCTCTCTTGACTTGAGACGTTCCCTCATGAGTCACAATGAGTATGTTCCAAACCTCAAATGCGGATTTACAATTTATTATGCGTGCAAGGTCATCTTCATTTAATGCTTGGGTCAATGCATATTGTGCCCTAGCATTAGTCTCATAGTCTTTGGAAGTATCCTCAGACCATGTGCTCTCATCACTAGTGGGTTCAATAAAATCTTTGGTTATAGCCCTAGCTACCCTAACTCCTAGGGATTTAAGGAAGAGATTCATTTTCACCTTCCAAATAGGGAAGTTTAAACCATCAAACTTGGGTAGGGATTTAATGCTAGAAAAGTCCATGGATGCCATGAATGCTCAAGCAAATGTAAATGCAACACAAATGTATATAGCCAAATATGGATCTCCCTAAGGTTGTTAGACCTAAGTTGTAGGGTTAGGCTCTGATACCAATTGAAATCACCTAGAGGGGGGGTGAATAGGTGATGGCTATATGAATTATGGCAATAATGCGGAATTTAAAAATTAACTTAACAATTAGCACAATACACAAATTCTTGCAAGTAATAGACAATATAAAAGTGCAAGTAATAAAGAGATAGAGTTTAGAGAGATTTGATCAAACGCAAACACAAGGAGTTGTTTCCGAGGTTCGAGCCACGCTCTACGTCCCCGCCTTCACACTTGAAGGATTTCCACTATTGAGGATCCCACTGGATCAACAATACAAGGACACACTTGTCCGTCTCTCGTGATGCCGCAACACCACCTTGAGCACACTAGCTCGCCTTGAGGCCGATGCCTCTACAACTTCACTCAAGTAAGAAAAGAGTGATCAACACTTGATCACTTTACAAAAGCTCACTAAGCACAATCCTAGAACCAAATATGTAGATGTAGATATATGGGATTGTGTAGTGCTAAGCTAGAGAGAAGTAGAGATGTAGGCTTCAAGATGGGTGATTGGAATTTTGGCTTTTGAGAGAAAATCTTGTCTAAAAGGAAGAGCTTGGAAATCTTTAGAAATCTCTTGTAAAATATTCTTGATGGCTCTAAAATTGTTTTTCAATAGTTGTCTAATCAATATGAGGTGACCCTCTATTTATAGGGGTCAAAAACAGCCTCACAAATTCGTTGATACCAAATCTCAAAAGAGAAAACAGTCAGAAAAAATAGCTGTTGGATCTGTCAGAACTTTTGACAGAGTTCGGTCGACCGGGTCGGTCGACCGCCAACGGTCAAAAATGTGACCGTTGGGGTTCATCGGTCGACCGGGTCGGTCGACCGAAAACTCCTGTGAAAGCAAGTGAACATCGGTCGACCGGGTCGGTCGACTGATATAGACGTGCACAGTATTGTGCACATCGGTCGACCGGGCCGGTCGACCGGCTACTGTGAGTTCTGAAAAACAGAACTTCCAGAACCAGAAAATCTTGGGTTTTGGATTTGGGTCTTGGGTAGGATTTTTGGAACTTGTAAAAACATAGAGTATGAGCATGTGTCATACTTCTATTATGTTAAAATAGTTTGATAAAAATCCTTTTGATAGAAACTTGTTTTTCCATAAAATTGTTTTTCCCAAAACTATTGTTTTTCTAAAAATCTTATTTCCAAAATATGTTCTCTTTAGATCTAAGTTAGAAAATGGAATTTGAAAATCTTTTTAAAGCCATGAACCTAGCTAAGAGGTGTGTGTGTGTGATAATCCCATAGCTCTACTTCTAATATCTAGCTTTGACAAAATATCTAAAATAAAAGTAAAAATACAACTCTTGATTTTCTTTGTTGTCTTGGTCTTGTCTTGATCTTCATATCATCATCTTGATCCCATAGCATCCTAGTTGTGCATAGCTTGGGAAACTTCATTTTTGCGGCGAACTCCAAATGTGTGAGTCTTTTAGCGGAGCCGTCAAAAACAACCTGTTAAATAACCTGAAATATTCTGAAACACAAATGTTAAATACATAACTAAATATGTTTTGTTATCATCAAAATAACTGGGATAATGGCCTTTGGGCCAACATATACATGTGTTAGATTGTCTATCAAAAACTCTACAAGCTATATTATCAAAAACAACATCAAAACCTTTATCACAAAGTTGACTAATACTCAAGAGAGTATGCTTGAGTCCATCAACTAAAACAACATTTTCTATTAAGGGGATGTACCAAGTTTAACATTACCAATACCGATTATTTTACCCTTGGCATCATCTCCGAAGGTGACGGTGCCACCTTCATGGTATCTTGATAGGGTTGCAAAGTTGTTGATATCCCAAGTCATGTGTCTTGAGCAACCACTATCAAGATACCACAACCCTTTACGTCGTTGCGCCTTGGAAAGTACCTACATCATTTAGCAAATTCATTGACTTTGGTACCCAAATTTTCTTGGGTCCTTAAAAGTTAGTATTTCGAACCCAAACATTATGATGAGATGCATTAAGTCTATCATAGCAAAACTTAACTAAGTGACCTTTACGGCCACAAAAGGTGCATGAAAATACCTTCCCATACATGAATGCATGATGTGTGTGTGGAGGGTGAGCATGTTTGGGGGGTTTGGCATGATGTAAAGGTTGTGAGGTATGAACATGAGCATGAGCATGAGCATGAGCATGAGCATGAGCATGAGATTGTTTCTTAGAGGCTTGTTTCTTAGGAAACATAGCTTCAAGTCTATTATTATCAAATTCACACTTTTTCAAAACTACTCCTAATGAGTCAATTTTCTCTTTAAGCATGGAAATCTCATTTTCATTAACTTGTGGAAACTTACCTTTGCAAGAAATCTTATAGTTATCAAAATCTTTTTGGGTGGAAACTAAAGTAGAAGATAATTCATCTTTTTCTTTAGTAAGAGTAATAACATGATGATTAAGAGACTCATTTTCCTTTTTCATATTTAAATACTTTTTCTTAAGAACATCATAGTTATGTGATAGTTCTACAAATGCTTCTCCTAATTCATCCATGGAAAGCTCATCATCAAAAGAGGTGGAAGAGGTTACCTTGCTTGTGCCTTCATTAGCCATGAAGCACATATTGGCGGTGTCAACTTCTTCCTCGGATTCACTCTCGGAATCCCATGTAGCCTTCAATGCTTTCTTCTTGTAAGGCTTCTTGGAGGTGGAAGGTTTGACTTTATCCGGACATTCCGCCACAATATGGCCCGGTCTTTGGCAATTGAAGCAAATAATCTTCTTTTCTTCTTTACCTCCTTGCCATCTCCTTCTTCCTTGAAACTTTGCCTTATTATACATCCTCCGAACGTTCTTATCAAGAAGTGAGAGCTCTTCATCATCTTCTTCTTCATCGTCTTCGTCGGAGTGTGAGGATTGACTCTTGAAGGCAATAGCTTTCTTCTTGGAGGGAGCCATTTCCTCCCTTGCTTTTCTCTCCATCTCATGGGTTTTGAGGTTCCCAATGAGATCTATAAGCTCCATCTCCTTCTTGTCATTGAGTTCCTTCAAGGTAGTTGCTTTGACTTCCCATGAAGGAGGAAGAGCCTGGATGATCTTCCTTACTCTTTGGTTGTTGTCAATACCATCACCTAGAGAAGAAAGTCCATTAGTAATCTTGGTAAATCTAGTGACCATATCATCTATGGTTTCATTTTCATTCATAGAAAAATTCTCATATTGGGACCGAAGAAGGTCTATCTTAGCCCTTTTCACTTGTGAGGTCTCCTCATGTGTAACTAGCAAATGTGACCAAATTTTAAATGCGGATTTACAATGTATTACTCTAGCAATATCATCATCATTAAGTGCTTGAAGTAATGCATAGTGTGCTCTAGTGTTAGCATCAAATTCTTTGGTCTCAATTTCGGACCAAGTGGACTCATCACCGGTGGGTGCACTAAATGGTTTGGTTACCGCCTTTGCAACCCGGCTTCCTAGGGATTGTAAGAAAACGGTTATCTTAACCTTCCATATGGGAAAGTTAAGGCTATCAAACTTTGGGGGGTCTTAATACCATCGGCCATTTTTACTAAGTGAAAGAGTATGAAATGAATGTGGTGATTAGCAAATAAAGGATCTCTCTAAGGTTGTTAAGCCAAGAGCCTAGAGACCTAAGCTCTGATACCAATTGAAAACACTTAGAGGGGGGGTGAATAGGTGTAAATGCTAATCTAACAATCTTTTTAAAATAAGTATGAATGAATGATGCAACGATCTCCCAAAACAAGACTAAGAGTCGAATACCCGGTGAAGGGCTCTGAACTCCTTCCTCGTGATTCTTCTAGATATGAGTTTGAGGTGCGTATTGCAATCTTGTTGTATGAGTAATGATCGATAATGTAACAAGAGATGAATTTGAAACAATTATGAAATGCACACAAGATATATCACAAGGTATGAAAGAATAGCAATAACATAAGCAAGAAAGTAAGAGCAATAGAGAGCAAAGAGAAAATCAATCGCAAACACAAAGTATTTGTTTCGAGGTTCGAGCCACCGCTCTACTCCCCGCCTTCACCGCCGTGAAGGGTTTCCACTATCCACCGAGGACTTTACAAGGTCTACCGAAGACCGGAGTACCGAACTCCACCACTTACAAACCTACACCGAAGAGGTATCTCAACAAGAACAAGAAGAAGGAACAAGTAGCCAAGTGATCACCAAAAGGACTACAAACTTCTTGCAAACTTTCTCTTTACAACTTCCTTATAGAATGAGGATGAAAATTTTGGCTCTAGAAGTGTAGTGAGAAAAACAAACTCAGTTGTAGATGAAACTTGCTTGAGAACACAACTGAAAACAAAAGCTAAGAATGCAAGAGAGAATTGAGAGCTTTGAAACTTTTTCTTTCTTTTGAAAACTTGTAAACTAGGGATTTTTCTTGGTGTCTTTGCAAGAGACCTATCTCCTCTATTTATAGGGAGAGAAAGGGATTAAAACACATTTTAATTAAGCTTATTTGATCCCAAAATAATCCCAAAAACTGAAGGAAGTTCTGCCAAAAAACAGATCAAAAAAACAGATTTCAGAATTGCACCAAAGAGGAAAGAGCCGTTGGGCTCTGGCAGGCTTGGCGGTCGGCCGCCCCGGTCGGCCGTCAGCACTGCTGGCATATAGCCGTTGGGCTCGGGTCGGCCGCCCGACAAGAAAACAGAGAGCAGAAGTTTTAGGTCGGTCGACTGTTCGGCCGACCGATAAAAAACAGAGAGCAATCTGTTTTCTGCCAGTCGTCCGGTCGGTCGGCCGACGGACGTGCACAAGCGTGCACGTCCTGGACACAGGATCCGGTCGACCGGTGCGGTCGGCCGGTTTAGTCTGAAACAGAAAAACAAACTGAAAAATTTGAACTTTTGGAAAAATTTCAGAATAATTTTGTATGAAATTTTGACTAAGTACCATGCTGGAAAGATAGAAATACATGATATAAATAAGATATAAAATTTGTAAACATGAATCATGTATAGAGACCAAGGCATGAACTTTAAACAAATCATCAAAACTAAAAACTGTATTTTTGGAAACATGTGTGTGTGTGTCCTAGAGCCAATATTCTACAACCTCAAACTTTAACAAACTATTTCTTACATTGGTTTTAAATGACTACAAGGTCTTCAAGTGGGCTTCTCCATATGTGATCTTGTAAAGCTTGATACTTGAGCCCAAATTGAGGTGACTTGAGTCAAAACATCTTCCTTTAGGGAAGAATGCTCCTAAATCATTAGAACCCTGAAACACACTAAGACAACAAACATGATTAGTACAAATAACTATATATGTTTTGTGATCATCAAAACACAGTAAAACGGGTGATTGTAACCTTGGGCCAACAGAAATGATACTGATATAAGCTTATACCAATTAGGCAATTAAGGTGAACAATTAATAGTGTCTCATGAAGTGATACAGCAAATCAAACTGATAAAATATAAAGACACATGAAATAATACGAATAAAACACAATAACCGTAAGGAAGAAAATGACATAAGAAAAAACACTCACATAGAATGACGCGGTTTTAGAACCGAATCACCTTCTGGTCTTCACTGCACGAACCGGTACTGATCTACGAATCATTCCATGGGTCGGTTTTCGAATCGCCAGTGCATTAGGTCCATAACGAGCACCAATCCAAATCTCTTATAATGGGTCCAAATCTCACCAAACGGGTCTGGATTGCCTTGAAGTAATAACATTACAGTTGAAAGAGCCTTCAAGGTAGATGAACCTTTTTGCATTTTCATATATAGCTCTGAGAAATCTTTTAAACTTGGTACGTTCTAAGCAATGTACTGACAATATTCATATGTTTTGGTGGCAGGTATCTAGATAATGCTTCAATTGCTTTACTAAAAACATTCACAGATTTTTGCTTTGGGTCCCTTTGAAACTGAAAGCAATCCTCAGCAAAGATAAAGCGCCTCTACTGCCTAAGTGTTGTTGTAGATGATTGTAATAATATGTGCCCAACACATCGTAATGTTGGTGGATCACTGATTAAGACTGGAAAGGGGGCGTACTTATTATATGTATAGAATGTGATTGATGTACCCTTTCTTGTCTCCGCTATAGCCTAGGGCTATACCGAGTCGGATCTCAGGGAGAGCTAGTGTAGAAACGTTACGATACACGTGAGAAAATAAAACGAGAACTCTTCTTTGTTTACAAGAATAAAGAATCAAAAGAAAAACAAATAAAAGAATTAGTGGCTATGTTCATGGTGGAAATCGGGAGAAATCAAGATTGAGATGGATTTGAACTAACAACTAAAAAGAAAGTAAAATCAAGAAAACTTTGAATGCAAGAAATCCATGACTAGCTAACCTTAACTACCTTGCTAAACTAACTAAACTCCGTGATAGTGATGCGTGCCTCATGTTGATTCATCGGCATGTATTTGTCTTGCTTGTGATCTAATTACTTTCCCACTAAGATGATGGGGATTCATTCTTGGACTTGTCTTGTAGCCTCCATAGATGGTCATCGGCCTACAAGATAGACTTTCACTAATGGAATCACAAGAGATACACTCAAGGGATGCAAATGAAGAACATACAACTTTCACTAATGGAAGTAGTGAAGTTGTACATCAATTAGCATATTGGTGCTCCATCTCCATGTTCCATCAAGGCACTAGTTCTAAGACTAGGCTCTACATGAGGCACACATGAATCATATGGAGAATTACAACAAGATTCTTGCCAAGAAATGAAACAAAACCCATCGGAGAAGAGAAGATCATACAAATTGCAAGATGAAGTAAAGCAATCACCCATGAGTTAGGAGTTAGCAAGAGTAGTGGTTAGCTAGTACATGGAACAAGAAATTAGCTACTAGACATTACAAAAGCAAAGCAAAGCATGATTGAATTGCTAGAAATTAACAAAGCAAGTAACAAAGCAAAATAAAAGCAAGTGAAGAAGACAAACTAGAATCAAGCTCAAGTAGATATGTAGAGAATGGATCAATCCTTGTATAGCTCCAAGTTGTCACTCCTTGTTGATACAAGCTCTCTCTCTCATACAAATCTCTCTTGCAATGAAATCTAGGGAGGAGAAGAGAGATCTAAAGAAAGAAAACTAGAGAAAAACAACTAAAAATTACAAACCCTAAACTAATCTCCTCTCTTCTCTGATCCTCTTTTTTTCTCGCAGGTAAAAATGAAGTATTTATAGGAGAACTGAGAAGCTTCTGGAGATAAGGTGGTTGCCACAAAATCCGGGGATCTAACGGCCCTAGATTGCCGCGCCCTGCCGCGCGTCCGCGGCGTAACCGAATCCGTTCAGCAACGGATTTCTGTTGCTGAGTGGTTACGGGGTTGTTGGCCACGTGGACATTCTAGAATCTCCGTTGGTTGAGCGAATCTCTCTGGATCTTGGGTTTAGATTTGGCTTTATCCTTAAGCTTGGATTAATCACTTAATTAGTGGTAATTAAGTGATTATTTGAAAATCTCTCTCTTAAATGTGTACCTGCAAATATGTAGAGAAGAGGATTAAAATTCATATATTTATTTGTAATATGCATGGGGATTATGATGTAAAATATGCAATATTGAGTACTAATCACACCCCCACACTTATTCTTTTGCTCGTCCCGAGCAAAACAAAGAAAAAGAAAAGAAAAAACTAAGCTACAAGTTTATTATACCACTTTCGCAGGTGACGCGATTGCACTGAGCATGTGCAACAAGCCGTTAAACCTCTAGGTTACCCTAGAGGAGGAGTGTTGTCTCCTGAGGGTTTTCAGCGGATTACACCCACAAAATCCATAAAGAAAGAAGACAAATGTTAGTATTTTCGAAAAACGCATTTTGAATAAGAGACAAGTTTACGAACTATTTTTGCGAAAATATAAGTGATCCTAGGTCATAAGTCCACCTATAATCATTCTTCCTTAAACTTAGTATCCATGCAAGATCTTGTTTTTAATTAAGGTAAGAATTCAAAATTGGATTGAATACTTTTATCTTTCATAAAACCTAGATAATATGCACACCGTGCTCAGTGAAAATTTCTGGGATTTCAACTCCAACCATAAAGCCATTTATTTATATATATATATTTTTTTTTCTTTTTCTGCTTTTTTTTTTTTTTCTTCCCTTAGTTTAGGCTTTCTAGTCTACCCTTGTAGCGAGCCTTTAACCGATGACTCCCAAACCAGACGGTCTTAGGGCACCAGATGAGAAAACATCCCTCGGGTTTAAGGTCTCGAGTAGAAAAGGCCACAAAACTAAAGGGGATTATTTTTTTATCACCGTTAGGCGTGAATGATCATGCTTCTTGAGGCACAATTATCCAGCTTAATAAGTGAGATCACCGTTAGGCGTGAGTCATTATGCTTCTTGAGGCACAATTTCCCAGCTTAATAAGTGATGCTTTATTTATATATTATTTTTTTCTTTTTTTTTTATTTTATATATATGGCATTTTTGGTCTTTGTTTCCATCCCAAGAAATGTGTAAGTGTGAAGTGCATATTATCTAAGGCAAAAAATTCAAGATAAGAATATCTCACCAATTTTACTTACTTATCCTATAATCTAAAACAAGATCTATTACTTCAACTAGGTTTAAGATGTCATAATTAAGGCTTTCTTAATCTCTAAGATACATCTTAATTTTCTTAAAAATAGAGCAAAACTTTGTTTATTATTTCAAAAAGTTTTTATTTTTGTTTCTTTTTTTTTTTATTTACATTTTTCTAAAAGAAAAGCAAAATCTAAAAAGAAAATGGAAAATCTAGAAAAAAGATAAAATCTAAAAATAGAAAAAAGATAAAATCTAAAAATAAAAGACCTAAAAGAAAAATAAAAGTCCTAAAAAATAAAAATCCTATAAAGAAAAGAAAATCCTATGTTAGTAAACCCTCCCCCACACTTATTTCATGCATTGTCCTCAATGCATTATGGTAAATGTATGCATGAAACAGTTAAGAGGTAGGAAAAATTATTTACAAGGAATATACAAATGTAACTCTCACCTGGGTTTTTGGTCGCTTCCCTCTGGCCCGTTTCCCATCGTTCCAATGTGTTCTCTTTCTTGAACTCCATTGGGAAACGGTCTGAATTGTTCTTACCCTAGGTGATTCCAGTTTCAATTTGTTGTTATTTTCATTCATACTCTTTCCACCACATCGTTCACAAACAAAATCCTTCTCATCACTTTCACTTAAAATCTCATCACTTCCAGTGTTTAGAAATTTTAGCTCTTCTCCATATAATTCTTCAAAACTCACATTAACATCCGGAAGTGGACAATTAACTAATTTACCCCGAGTTGACTCATCTAAGCACATGATCTCATCAGCAAACAAGTCTTCAAATGATATATCAATTGGAGGTTCAAATACAGTCTCAGTTGGCTCATTGAAAGTGAAGATATCAACTTTCCCCTTTTTAAAGGGTACTCGGATAAGAGAATCACAAGGTTGTGACTCATCTTTTGGATCTTCACCTTCCTCCTCACAATTGTTACTAATGAAGCTAACCTCAAATGTTTGATCTTTTGTTTTGTGAGGCTGTGTGTGGAAGACATTGTGTTCATGTGTCATGTTACCAAAAGTCAACCTCATAGATCCATTCCGGCAATTAATGATTGCATTTGCAGTAGCCAGGAATGGTCGACCCAGAATGACAGGAATTTGTGCCCTTTGATTGGAATTTGATACTGGTTTTGTTTCAAGGACAACAAAGTCAACAGGATAAAAGAATTCTCCAACTTTGACTAGGACATCTTGAATTACCCCCTTGGGTTTAGTAACAGAGCGGTCAGCCAATTGAATGGTCATTTGGGTTGGGTGGAGATCACCTAACCCCAATTGTTGGTACACAGAGAAAGGCAGGAGATTGATACTGGCCCCCAAATCAAGAAGTGCCCTATTGATGGTAGTCTGTCCTATGATGCATGAAATGGTGGGGCTCCCTGGGTCTTTGTACTTAACAGGAATTGGACCAGTGAGCAACTCATTGATGGATGATGCTAGGAAGACTTTTTTAGGGACTTGGGTCTTTCTCTTCTTGGTGCACATTTCCTTCAAAAATTTGGCATATGATGGCACTTGTTGAATGGCATCAAGAAGAGGGACATTGACTTGGACCTTTTTGAATGTTTCTTTTATTTTCTCCATGTGAGCATTTGACTTGTTATTTAAAAGCCTATTTGGATATGGTACTCTAGGCTTATAAGGTTGCTCATCTACCTTTTCTTTCCCTTTGGCTTGAGATGTGGATGGCTCTGCACTAGAGGATGGTTTGTCAAAAGTTGGTGACATTGGGACATGAGATGTTGGCTTTGGTACTGGATGAGATTGTGGACTAGAAACCTTATTGTCAACTTGTTTACCAGATCTCAGGGTATGAATGGCATGACAGTGACTGGGTCCTGAATTTTCAACTTTGGGATTTAGCAATGGCTGGCTTAAGAACAGTCCTTTTTGATTCTCAGCCAATTGCTTGATCTGGACCTTCATTTCATTCAACTCCTGTTGCTGGTTCTTTGTTAAGGTTTCTATCATTTGTTTCAACTCAGATATTTCAGAATTATTTTGGGGTGGATGTTGAGGATATGGAGATTGGAACTGTGATTGGTAGAATGGTGGAGGATTCTGATAATATGGTGGTGTGTCCTGATATGACTGATATGACTGTGGTGGACTTTGAGATGGATGAACATACAGTGAATTTTGATCAAAACTGGATGAATGAAACTGAGCATTGTATGGATGTGGAAGTGGTGGCATATGATGCTCAGGACCAGACTGACTCCACAAAGAATTTGGATGGTTCTGCCATCCTGACTTGTAAGTGCTGGAGTATGGAGTCTGGTAAAAGTTGCATTCATGTTCTCCTGAAATGATTGGGGCTGATAAAATGGACACTCCTCAAAGACATGGCTAAGGTCATGACAGTTGGTGCAACCTGGTTTAATCAAAGGCAATGGGTTGACCTGGTTGACCACAGAATTCCCTTTTGACTCAAGCAGTTCTATCCTCTTCATTAATTGTGTGATCTTGGTTTCTGTAGCTATAGAGGATTCTTTGGAATGTGTACCAGTTCTGGAAGTGGTGGAAGTGGATTTGTCAGGACAAGACTCCCACTGAATGGTTTTCTCAGCTAGGGTTTCAAAGAGATCCCACCCCTGATGTTCATCTTTTTTCAGGAATTCCCCTTGGCACATGGATTCCAAAAGGGTTTTTGTTTGGTAATCTAATCCATCATAGATAATCTGGCATAGACGCCATTTCTCTATGCCATGATGGGGACATAGGGCAAGGAGGTCTTTGAAACGCTCAAGATACTTCCAGAAAGGTTCATTTGGGTCCTGCTTGAATTGCATTATATTCTTTCTCATGAGGGCTGTTTTGTGGATAGAATAGAATTTCCTAAGAAAGACCTTAACAAAATCATCCCATGAAGATATGGAACTGACAGGAAGACTATAAAGCCATTTCTTAGCTAAATCTTTAAGTGCAAACGGTATGAACCGTAACCTAACAGCATCCTCAGAAAGTTGAGAAATTCTCATCATTTGGCATACCTCTTCAAACTCACGAATAAAGAGGTACGCGTCCTCAGACTCTAGACCATGGAAGTGGGGAAGTGTATTTATGAATTGTGGTTTCAGCTCAAAGTTGTTTCCATTAGGCTCGGGGAGAAGAATGCATGAAGGAATGGCGGTGCGAATCGGATAAAATCGATCCTGAAGTGAGACGTTGTTGGTCATGATGAAGTGGTTGTGGAAGTGTAAGTGTAGAAAGAATTAGGATCACAAAACCACTATTGTATATACAATCACAAACAACGTACACCGATCACACCAGCGAAAAAGAAAAAATAACAAACAACAAAAGAAAAAATCAATCCAAGCTTGTCTAGGGTTTCTGGTCCTAGGTGACTCCTAAATAGACTGTCCACAAGAGGTTTGGTGTGGACTCTGACTATAAGCAAATCAGCCAGGGAAGGGTAAAGTCGTTGGGAGGTTTTCCGTCCGAAGACGTTCCTTAATTAAGTAACCAACAACCTTCGGGCTTTCGGCCCTTAACCCTTTCCTAGACACCGATTTTACAGAAGTCAATTTCCAACACTTTTCCCCCTTAGGATAATCTCCTAAGTGAGTCCGGATGTCCCTAGGGCCAACGTCTATCAAATTTTATTTACAAGCTTAGGATTGTGAGTACGTGGGGAAAATGATTTCCGGGCTAAGGAAAGGGTAATGACCTCCCCCACCTTATGTTATTTACGGGATATGCCCTTAAAGTAAATTCGTGCAAGTGTACGATGAAAGATAACTAGGATACACTCAAAGCATGAAAATCAAGCAAGAGTTTGTCCTAGTCTATATGCAATGCCAACACGTACCTTGTCCCACGCGCTCTTCAACAGTAAATTTAAAGTAATTGAAAGACACGTGCCTAAAATGCAAATGTCTAACAATTATTATCAATTACAACCAACTTTTTACTGTTTTTTTTAATTAAGCAGGTCCAAGGTGAAAAATACAGGAAATGAAGTATATATGCAGATGTAACTTGCAAAGCAGAAGCCCCTGCAAAAATTTTGTAAGTAGTGAACTCTAAAGTGCCGCGTTCCCACGGCAATTCTTGTGGATCCGCGGCACAATAGAGGGATCCTGAGCTCTGCTTTCTTGAGCAGAGGCCCAGGTCCACTTATATGATTCTGCTGTGCAAATATTTCTGAATCTTCAACCTGTACCTGCAACAGAGAAGATATATCGTTTAGTTTCTCACTTTTAAAAATACCGTCGCTCTCCCCGGCAACGGCGCCAAAAATTGATTTAGACTGGAAAGGGGGCGTACTTATTATATGTATAGAATGTGATTGATGTACCCTTTCTTGTCTCCGCTATAGCCTAGGGCTATACCGAGTCGGATCTCAGGGAGAGCTAGTGTAGAAACGTTACGATACACGTGAGAAGATAAAACGAGAACTCTTCTTTGTTTACAAGAATAAAGAATCAAAAGAAAAACAAATAAAAGAATTAGTGGCTATGTTCATGGTGGAAATCGGGAGAAATCAAGATTGAGATGGATTTGAACTAACAACTAAAAAGAAAGTAAAATCAAGAAAACTTTGAATGCAAGAAATCCATGACTAGCTAACCTTAACTACCTTGCTAAACTAACTAAACTCCGTGATAGTGATGCGTGCCTCATGTTGATTCATCGGCATGTATTTGTCTTGCTTGTGATCTAATTACTTTCCCACTAAGATGATGGGGATTCATTCTTGGACTTGTCTTGTAGCCTCCATAGATGGTCATCCGCCTACAAGATAGACTTTCACTAATGGAATCACAAGAGATACACTCAAGGGATGCAAATGAAGAACATACAACTTTCACTAATGGAAGTAGTGAAGTTGTACATCAATTAGCATATTGGTGCTCCATCTCCATGTTCCATCAAGGCACTAGTTCTAAGACTAGGCTCTACATGAGGCACACATGAATCATATGGAGAATTACAACAAGATTCTTGCCAAGAAATGAAACAAAACCCATCGGAGAAGAGAAGATCATACAAATTGCAAGATGAAGTAAAGCAATCACCCATGAGTTAGGAGTTAGCAAGAGTAGTGGTTAGCTAGTACATGGAACAAGAAATTAGCTACTAGACATTACAAAAGCAAAGCAAAGCATGATTGAATTGCTAGAAATTAACAAAGCAAGTAACAAAGCAAAATAAAAGCAAGTGAAGAAGACAAACTAGAATCAAGCTCAAGTAGATATGTAGAGAATGGATCAATCCTTGTATAGCTCCAAGTTGTCACTCCTTGTTGATACAAGCTCTCTCTCTCATACAAATCTCTCTTGCAATGAAATCTAGGGAGGAGAAGAGAGATCTAAAGAAAGAAAACTAGAGAAAAACAACTAAAAATTACAAACCCTAAACTAATCTCCTCTCTTCTCTGATCCTCTTTTTTTCTCGCAGGTAAAAATGAAGTATTTATAGGAGAACTGAGAAGCTTCTGGAGATAAGGTGGTTGCCACAAAATCCGGGGATCTAACGGCCCTAGATTGCCGCGCCCTGCCGCGCGTCCGCGGCGTAACCGAATCCGTTCAGCAACGGATTTCTGTTGCTGAGTGGTTACGGGGTTGTTGGCCACGTGGACATTCTAGAATCTCCGTTGGTTGAGCGAATCTCTCTGGATCTTGGGTTTAGATTTGGCTTTATCCTTAAGCTTGGATTAATCACTTAATTAGTGGTAATTAAGTGATTATTTGAAAATCTCTCTCTTAAATGTGTACCTGCAAATATGTAGAGAAGAGGATTAAAATTCATATATTTATTTGTAATATGCATGGGGATTATGATGTAAAATATGCAATATTGAGTACTAATCAATCACATGCAAACAATCCCACAGTATCCAAACTCTGAGAGTTTGTCAACACTCCAATTGTAGATACAGCTTCATGTGAAGGTCTAAACCCAAAGACACCACAATAAGATGCTAGGATTCTCACACATCCAATAGTGTCAGTACTAAGGCAAAGTCGACACAATTTCATCAGCAACATCCATATCAGAGCCACTAGATGATCCCCCCAGGGATAAGCGACGGCAAATTCAGGGTCGATTGGCATCCCATAATGTAAGTTCTCTCCGACGACACCAAATGTCAATTCATCTGTAACCATCCTCCCGACGAACTTCACCCCATTCTTCAGAACCAATGAGACTGCCACCGCCGTCCGCCCCGCCTCCTCGGGGTCCTCTCCCAGTCTGGATTCCCAAAGCCCGAAACAAATCTCTTCACATCAAGATTGTTGGAGACAGCGAAGGTGAGGCCAGCGAGCGGGTGCTTGGTGACGGGGGAGCGGAGGCTGAGGAGGGGAGGATCTCGAAGCAGTCGACGAAGGCGATGAAGTGCTTGACCACGATCGGGTAGCGGAGCGATCTCTTTCGACGGCGACAGGCGGTCCCGGCGATGATCAAGGTGCCGGCGACGACGATCCCGATCGCGATCCTGAGCTTGGTGCACGAGGCGTTGAGGTGCGAGGGCTTCCTTGATTCTTGATTCGAGAGAGGAGGACGCTCACATGGGGAAGGGAAAAACTGCAGGTTGGGAAGGGAAGAGAAAAGGAAGGGATTAGATTCATATAAGAGCGATTTGTTAGGCTTAAGATTTGGTTAGTGGGGTTTAGTTAGTTAAGAATAGGATTTAGTTGTTAGGATTTTATTTGATTTAGAGTTAGTTTAGGATATGAATTAGGATTATAGGAGAGATAGATAATTGGGTTTGGGTTTAAGAGCATTGGGTAATGAAAACGGGTTTGGATACGGGTAATGGTAATGGGTATAGAATAAAGGGTATTGGGCTAATGGGTAGGATTAGGAATCAATGAAAGAGGAACAATAATAATAATATATATCTATGATAACAATAACACTAATAATAAAAATTGCGTATAGTAAAAATAAATACAAAAAAATAGAAATACAGTATAATTTACTTAGGGATATTACAAATTATGTCTGTAAAATACCCACCAAGTAGAGTGGCGTGCCTATATTGTATCTCATAAATATATGTAGTACAATGCATTTATTTTATCATTTTCTTAATTACAATATTTAATTGTATAAAATTCAAATTGTTTTTTCTCTCTCCCCCAACGGCTATAAACCCCAACGGCTAGTTTTCACCCTATAAATTGGTTAATTCTAAACCACATAACTCACTTCTCAATCTCTCTTCATTCTCAAAAATTTTTTATCATCTCCAGAAGCTTTGTGTTCGAGTTTTTCGCAAGATACTTAGTCTATTTTTAAAGTTTATTATTGTCGTCATCATCATCAATGCTTCTATCATTTTTCTTGAAGATATGGATCCAAGTGAATTTTATCGGGACCTTTTAATTTTAATGTTCACCTTCCCCCTTTTGCTTGTAGCGATTATGATTGACATGTAAGTTTTACTATTTTATTGTGAAATAAAATGTTGTGATCCTAATTATTTTTATATTTTGTTATAGTTATCACCATGTCAAACTTTGCAAAGCTTGAGTTCATTCCACTTGATATCACGGGAAGGAATTATATGTCTTGGGTTATTGAATTGAGATGCATCTTGAGTCAATGGGTCTCACTGAAACTATTAAAGAAATAAACTCTATGTCGTCGCAAGATAAGGCAAAGGCGATGATTTTTATCCGCAGACATCTTGATGAAAGTTTAAAATATGAATATCTTACTGTAAGAGACCCAAGTGTCTTATGGAAAAATCTCAAAGAAAGATTTGATCATCAAAAGGAAGTTGTGTTCCCTGCCACGCGTGATGAATGGAATGCTTTGCGCTTCCAAGACTTCAAGAAAGTCAGCGATTATAACTCTGCAATGTTCAGAATAGTATCCCAATTAAAATTCTGTGGGGTGGATATCACAGATGAAGAAATGCTGGAGAAAACTTACTCCACATTTCATGCATCTAATATAACACTGCAATAACAATATAGGTTACGTGGTTTTAAAAAATATTCTGAACTAATTTCATCTCTTCTTGTGGCAGAGAAGAATAATGAACTTTTGATCAAAAATCATCAGCGTCGTCTTACTGGTTCAGCAGCATTTCCAGAAGCAAATGCTGCATTTTCTAAAAATTATGGACGAGGATATAATCATGGTCGTGGTCGTGGACGTGGTCATGACCGTGGACGTGGCCATGGACGCAGTCGAAGTGGTTTTTATAACCTTTCACAGAATAACGCTATCCACAAGAAGCATCATGTAGAAAGACATGATAAAAGAAAAGATGTTCCTGAAAGTTCTCTTCGGAATCCTGAAGATTTCTGTTATAAATGTGGCTCCAAAGGACACTGGTCTCGAGTGTGCCGAACGCCGGAGCACCTCTGTAAGTTTTACAAGGCATCCTTGAAAGGAAATGAGAAGGAAGTGAATTTCACTGAACATGATGATCCTATGGATGATTCAACTCATCTTGATGCTTCAGATTTTACTGATGATTTTGCTGATCTTTCAACCCATTATGATACTGGTGATAATTAGATATATGATTGTATTACCATATTTTGTTATTTGTAATTTTTAAATTTATCTTTGAATGAAATATTTCACTTATAATAATATGTTTCAAATTTTATTCTCACCAAATTATTTATTTTGCATGAAGCTTGATATGGATTATTTTAATGATGAAGTCAAGACCAAAACTGGAGATATTTGCATACCGGATAGTGGTACTGAAGGTACACCTAGAGGGGGGTGAATAGGTGTACGGCTAATCTAATGAACTAAATGCGGAAATTAAACTAAATTGCAACAATACTTAATGCAACCAATGAGTGTAGCCGAATTCCCAGTGAAGGGCTCTGGACTAACTCCTCTTGATTCCTCTGAATAAGAGTTGAGGCGCTATATGAAGCTCTCGTGGTTAAGCACAAGTGAGGCACACACCAACAAGCCAAGCATATAATATGAATGAGCAATATGAAATGATGCAATGGCACAATATAAAGAGAGAGTTAGAGTCAATGGATCAAACGCAAACAACGAGATTTGTTTCGAGGTTCGAGCACCCAGCTCTACGTCCCCGCCTTCACCCAGAAGGATTTCCAATCCACTAACTTGTCCACACAGGACTCCCACACAGGGAACCTCCACTGAGGATTTGGGGCAAATACAACTAGGAGTATACAACTCCTCTCTCAACTGAATACAACCTCTCACTAGAGGCAACACAAGCACCACCTCACACAAAGGGGTAGGCACTTAGCCAATACAAAAAGATCACCTCACACTTGAGGGATTCAACCACAAACTCGACCTCTCACTAGAGGGAGTCAACAAACAATCCTCACCTCTCACTAGAGGGAGCCAACCACCACTCCAAAATCAACCTCTACACAAGAGGGATATCACAAATAAGGAGGGTTACAACTTGGTGGTCTATCTCAACTACAAACAACTTCTTCCACAAATAAAGATCCTAATAGATAGGATAGAATGATATGGCTCAAGTGTGGAAAACAAGAGTTTGGAAATCAAAAACTCAAAGAAAACTATTGGGAAAACAACTAGGATAAGATTAAAATGAAGATCAAAAACCAATCCCAAAGTTTCTTCCTTTTCTTGAATTTTTCAACCCTTTTTAAAATAAAGTAAAGATCAAATCTTTAAAGCTCTAAAAACTCTTTTGAAACTTGTAATAAAACACTAGAGAGTAGGAAATTTTTCTTCTTAAAAAATCTTTAGAGAAAACCTCTCTAAAATGGGGTATCTATAACCCAAAAAGGAATCTGCCCGTTGGCAGCTGACAAGGCCAGAATTGGCCTTCCGGTCGACCGGCCGATCGACCGGCCAACGGTCAAATTTCTGACCGTTGAGCCTTCCGGTCGACCGCCCGGTCGATCGGGCCCAGAACCAGAGAGCAACGGCTCTCTGGCCGGTCGACCGCCTGGTCGACCGGGGCAACCCGAGAGTGGATTGCCTTCAGTCGGTCGACCGAGCGGTCAACCGGCCAAATCCAAATGGCCTTTGTGCATGTCTCGTGCACGTTCGGTCGACGGTTCTGGTCGACCGGCTCCTGGTTCGGTCGACCAACGCGGTCGACCGCCAGGGCCTGGCAGAAACAATTAAAGGACTGAAAAACAGGGTTTTTAATTACAAAATAAATCCCATAAATTCTCTAAAAATTCACAAAAATAAGTTCAGTATAATGCATTGATATACAAACTTGTGTGAAAAATTTCAACACAAATTTCAAACTTTTTGAACCATTTTTGTGACTTAGAAATTTTGCCGAAAACAAAAAACTGTATTTTCTAAAACTTGAATTTTTGAATTGAAAATTCATTTTATCCAAAACTCATCCAAATACAAAAACATGATATTGAAACAACTTTAAGCATATTGTATATGGATATACTCCAATATACATGAAAAGATATATATCAATGTTTTTAATATTAAATCCGAAAATATGTGTTATTAAAATACAAAACTCCAAACACATGAATAGACATATCAAATAAGTTTGTCTAAGATATGAAGCATACATGTATATAGAATAAATCTATGTAAACTTGTTTTGAATCTATCTATTCATAAAAACCAAGATCGGTTAAACCAAAACCGAAAACCAAAACATGAAACGTGTGTGTGTTGTAAACTTGAGCATACCACACTATCTAATCTTTACACATGGATCTAAAATATAAACTAAACTAAGTACCAAAGTCTTCTTGACGAACTCCGTCTTCAAGCCGACTCGATCCAAACCGTGATCTACTGAGCTTGACTCCAACGAGTGCTATATATGATCTTGATGCTCGGGCTCTTGAATCACCATGTGAAAGGCTTCAAAACTCCTTTGTTCAAGCTAATCACCTACTAATGTCTTGGTTAAGGATCTGAAACTAAACATCACAAGATTATTAGTAAACATAACTTCATGAGTTAATCATCATCAAAACTAGAGTGGAAGGCTTCTGGGCCAACAGGTACAAAACACACTATTCTCAAATATAAAAGGTACTTCTTGTTGGCCCAGTGGCCTTCCACTCTAGTTTTAATGATGATTAACTCATGTAGTTATGTTTACTAATAATCTTGTGATGTTTAGTTTCAGATCTTTTATCAAGATATTAGTTGATGATTAGCTTCAACAAGATAGTTTGGAAGTTTTTCACGTGGTGATTCCAAGAGCCCGAGCATCAAGATCATATATAGCACTCGTTGGAGTCAAGCTCGGTGGATCACATTTTGGATTGAGTCGTCTTGAAGACGGAGTTCGTCAAGAAGATCTCGGTACCATAGTTTAGCTTGTGTTTTAGATCCATGTGTAAAGATTAGATAGTGTGATATGCTCAAGTTCACAATACACACACGTTTCATGTTTTGAATATTGGTTTTTCGGTTTTTAGTTTAACCGATATTGGTTTTCATGAATAGATAGTATCAATACAAGTTTACTTTGTTTAAGTGTATATTAGATATATTCTATATACATGTAAGCTTAATTTCCTAGACAAACTTATGTTAAGATGCCTATTCATGAGTTTTGGTGTTTTGTGTTTTTAACAAAACATATTTTGGAAATAAAAGACAAAAACATTAATATGTATATGTTTCATGTATATTGGACTTATGTCCATATGCAACATGTTTTAAAATGATTAAGTATCATGTTTTTGTATTTGGATATGTTTTGGACAAAGTTTATTTGAAAAATAAAAGTTTGGAAAAATACAGTTTTTGGTTTTAGGTAATTTTTCCATAACATAAAAATGGTTCAAAATATTTGATATTTGTGTTGAAATTTTTATCACATACTTGCATATCAATGTAAAATGATAAAACTATTTTTGTGAATTTTTAAGTAATTTATGGGAATTTTTAGAATATTTTTAAACCCAGTTTTCTGACCCAGATTGCCTTCTGCCAGGCTCTGGCGGTCGACCAGGCCGGTCGACCGGACCCAGAGTCG
Organism: Agave tequilana; assembly: GCA_038442645.1. Classification (NCBI taxonomy): domain Eukaryota; kingdom Viridiplantae; phylum Streptophyta; class Magnoliopsida; order Asparagales; family Asparagaceae; genus Agave; species Agave tequilana. Next base: position 27,223 of record JAVJIF010017125.1, on the reverse strand, counting down.
ACCGACGTGTACACACCTGTGCACGTTGGCCAGGCACTTGGGCGGTCGACCGTGTGGTCGACCGGCCGGTCGACCGCTGGCTTCCAACGGTCATATTTTTGACCGTTAGCGGTCGACCGGGCGGTCGACCGCCAGCCGCCTAGGCTGAAAAGTCAGCCTAACAGCTAGTTTTTTGTTGGAGGCTATTTAAGCCTCATTCCTTTGGGATTTTGATAAGGTTTTTAAGGAATAAAAATTAGAGCTTCTCCAGAGTTTATTTCCAAGTTTTCAAAAGTGTTTTTGGGCTTTAAACTTCAAATTTGGTTTTGTGTTTTAGGGTTTAGAAAAATCAAAGAAAATAGAAATTTGGGAGATTTGTATTGTTCTTCAATTCTATCATCTTCAAAGTGTTTTCCCAAGTGTTTTTCTTTGAGTTTTTATTTTTCAAACTCTTGATTTTTCACACTTGAGCTATATCTCCTATCCTATCTATTTAGGATCATTTGTTTGCGGGAAAAGGATTTAGTTTGTGGTTGAGATATACCATTTGTTGTAACCCTTTTTATTTGGATATCCCTCTTTGGTAGAAGTGGATTTGGGTTGTTGGTTGCTCCCTCTTTGGTAGAGGTTGAGGTTGTGGTTTACTCCCTCTTGGTGAGGCGGAGTTAGATTGGTGTTTGTATCCCTTTTAGGTAGAGGTGGATTGTGCTTGTATCCCTCTTCGGTAGAGGTGGATTTGGTGGAGTTCGGTACTCCGGTCTTCGGTAGACCGTTTGTATTGCCTCGATGGAGGTTGTATTGGTTGAGAGAGGAGTTCGGTACTCCTAGTGGATTGGAAATCCTTCTCGGTGAAGGCGGGGACGTAGAGCTCAGTGCTCGAACCTCGAAACACATCTTCTTGTTTGCGTTTGATCGATTGGCTCTCAACTCTCTCTTTTATTTGTGTATTGCATCATTCATATTGTCATATCTTATTTGCTTGTGTTATGCCTTGCATCTAATCATATTGCTCATCTTATATTATATGCTTGGATTGTTTGTGTGTGCCTCACTTGTGCTTAACCACGAGAGCTTCATATAGCGCCTCAACTCTTATTCAGAGGAATCAAGAGGAGTTAGTCCAGAGCCCTTCACGGGAAATTCGGCTACACTCGTTGGTTGCACTAAGTGTTGTTGCAATTTAGTTTTAATTTTCGCATTTAGTTCATTAGATTAGCCTTATCACCTATTCACCCCCCTAGGTGATTTCACTTCTCCGATTCAAAACCAATAAAGGCAATTATCAATACAATATTAGGTCCTGTAGACTTGATCGAAGGAACTGATAAAGCCAGCTTCATATTGCCAAATAGAACAAAGTTTTTCATAAAAGATGCTTTGTTTTCACCAAAATGTAAAAGAAATTTGTTGAGTTTTAATGATATATATCTTCATGGATATGATACTCAGTCTGCAACCGAAGGAAATATGAAGTATATGTATCTTACTACTTATGTATCAGGAGAGAAGTACATATTAGAAAAACTACCAAAGCTTTCCTCAGGATTGCATTACACATATATAAATGTGATAGAGTCACATATGGTAATTAAAGAAGATACAGAGACATTAACTCTGTGGCATGATCGATTAGGTCATCCTGGTTCAATAATGATGCGAAGAATTATTGAGAATTCATATGGACATACATTAAAGGGCCAGAAGATCCTTCAAGTTAGTAAAATTTCATGTGAGGTTTGTTCTCTAGGAAAATTAATCATGAGACCATCACCAGCTAAAATAAAACAGAATCACCTACATTTCTTGAACGTATCCAAGGTGATATCTGTGGGCCTATACACCCATTGTGTGGACCATTTCGATATTTTATGGTATTAATAGATGCCTTTAGTAGATGGTCACACGTTTGTTTATTGTCAACTCGCAATGTGGCATTTGCGAGATTTCTTGCTCAGATAATTAGATTACGAGCACAATTTCCTAATTATACAATCAAGAAAGTTAGACTTGACAATGCTAGTGAGTTTACGTCTCAGGCTTTTAATGATTATTGTATGTCAATTGGAATAGTTGTTGAACATCCTGTTGCCCATGTACATACACAAAATGGTTTGGCTGAGTCACTGATTAAGCGCCTCCAGCTTATTGCTGACCATTAATAATGAGAACAAAACTTCCTATTTCTGTATGGGGTCATGTAATTTACATGCTGCAGCATTAATTCGCATCAGACCAAGTGCATCATGAGTACTCCCCTCTACAATTAGCATTTGGTTAAGAACCAAATATTTCCCATCTTAGAATTTTTGGTTGTACGGTATATGTACCGATTGCTCTACCACAACGTATAAAGATGGGTCCTCAAAGAAGACTAGGAATGTATGTCGGCTATGAATCTCCTTCTATTATAAGATATCTTGAGCCTAAAACCGATGATATTTTTACGGCTCGGTTTGCCGATTGCCACTTCAATGAGGCAATTTTTCCAGTATAGGGGGGAGAAAAGAAACAGCTAGAGAAGGAGATTACATGGAGTGAACCATCCTTATTGCATCTTGATCCTCACACAAAACAATGTGAGAGAGAAGTGCAAAAGATTATGCATTTATAAGAAATAGCCAATCAATTGCCAAATACATTTACTGATACAAAAAGAGTGACTAAATCATGTATACCAGCTGTAAATGCTCCTGCTCGGAATGAAATTCCAAAAGGACAATCCGAGAATGAAGTCACTAATGAGCCTAAGACACGCCTGAAGCGTGATAAACTAATCGGTTCCAAAGATAAAAATCCTCGAAAAAGAAAAGGAGCAGATAAGCATGATGACCCCAATATGCAAGAATGTGTTACAAAAGAAATACAAAATAAGACAAATCAAGAGATGAAAAATCCTAAAGATATAGAAAATCATGAGATCTCTATTAATTATGTCAATACAGGAGGATTATGGAATCGCAATGAGATGAAAAATATGGATAAAATATTTTCCTATTCCATAGCATGTGATATTATTAGCAGAAGTGAGGATCCTGAACCAAGATCCGTCATTGAATGTCAAAATAGACATGATTGGACAAAATGGAAAGACGCTATACAGGCTGAATTGAATTCACTTAATAAGCGTAAAGTATTTGGATCTATTATCCTCACGCCTGAAGCCGTGAGACCAGTAGTGTTGCCCCGAAAGCCCATCACTCTAATTTTGATGATGATCAACTCATGTAGTTATAGTACTAATGATCTTGTGTTTAATTAGTGACAGATTTATGATCAAGATCTTAGTAGGTGCATAGCTTCAACAAAGGATTTAAAGTCAAGTTTTGGAGCTAGCATGATGTTTGGACCAAGTCAAGAAGGCTTCAAGTGAAGACTTCAAGAAGATGAAGACTTGTGTCTAGGTTTATTTTAGAAGATTTGTTTTTAGTTAAAATGTAAAGGATAGAATAGTTAGTGGATTGCTCAAGTAAATTATACACACACACACACACTCTTGATAGTTTTGTTTTTTACAAAAGATTTTCTATTTTAGAAAATACATGTTTGGATTTTGGTTTTTGGTATTCAAGTATTATGTTTTAACCAAAACCATGTTTAGAGCTTAATGTCAAAAACATAGATATTTTACCATGTTTGTGTAGTGGATCATATCCATACACACTATGCTTCAAATGAGTTTAAATATCTTGTTTTTGTATTTGGTGAAGTTTTGGAAAAACAAGTTTTGAAAAATCAAGTTTGAAAAAATACAGTTTTCATTTGAGCCAATATTTTCAACTTACAAAAATAGTCCAAATCATTTATAACATGCCTTGATTTTGTGAAAACATGTTTGTTTATCAAAGTATATTGTAAAACTATTTTTGTAGATTTTTCAGTATTTTATGGGATTTTATTTCAACCAAAAGACCAAGTTTTTAAATCCTTTAACTTTGTTTTCTGGCTTCAGCCGGTCGACCGGGATGGTCGACCACAGCTTGAAGTCGGCCGACCGTCACGGTCGACCGACGTGCACAGACGTGCACGCCAGTTCTGGCAGGAGGCCGGTCGACTGACCCGGTCGACCGTCCAGAGAGCTCTGCTCTCTGGAAAGGCCCCGGTCGACCGGGCGGTCGACCGGACAGAGAGACTTGCTCTCTGTATCCTGGTCTCGGTCGACCGACCGGTCGACCGATGGCACAATGGTCTGAAATATGACCGTTGGCCGGTCGACCGGGCGGTCGACCGACAGTTCTGTCAGACCCCAACGGCTAGTTTTTCTAGCCCTATAAATTTGGGGGTTTGGACATTGTTTTTGAACAAGATTTTTAGTGGACCTTGAGCCAGTTTTTCCCACTTCATTAAAAGAGTTTTTCCCACTAAATTAAGAGCTAATACTTCCAATCAAAAGGGGAGTTTATCAAGAGTGTTAAAAGAGATTTTCTTGAGTTTTCCTCCACCATCTCTTTCCTTATTTTCTCACACATACACTTGAGCTATCCATTGACATTCATCATATAGAAGTGTTGTAGTGAGAGTTTTTATTGGTGATCAAAGTGTTTAGATCACCAAGAGATCTTTACTTGTTTCCTTGAGGAGGCGGACGAGTGCGTTCGCGGTTGTTTTGAGTTTGTGTGTGAACTCTTTGTTTGAGGTGCGGCCTCGGCGAGCCGGTGGGCTTGCGGTGTGTACGGGCTAGAGAGTCCGAGAGCTTATAGGTGTTGCGGCACCGAGTGATCCGGTAGGATCGATTATAGTAAAAATCCTTCGTGTGTCGAAGGCGGGGATGCAGAGCAAGTGTGCTCGAACCTCGAAACAAATCCCTTGTGTTTGCGATTGCTCACTCTCTCTCTCTCTCTTTGTCTTTTGTTTATTTCTTGCATGCTATTACTTGTCTTATCTTTACATGCTTGATATATTGTGTGATTAATTGATATATGCTTGGGGATTGTTTGCTAACACTTGTATTCAACTAAGAGAGCCAACGCGGCACCTCAACCCTTATCTAGGGGAATCTAGAGGAGTTAGTCCAGAGCCTTTCACGGGAAATTCGGCTACACTCTTGTGTTATACGTGGTGTTTAGTTCAAATAGTTTGTTTAGGTCATAATAATTTTTAATTCCGTATTATTTGGCATTTAGTGACCATTAGATTAGCCATCACCTATTCACCCCCCTCTAGGTGATCCTACAATTGGTATCAGAGTCAAGTGCTCTGAATTTGGGTCTCACAACCTAGAGTTAAAGATCCTCATTTTTAGGCTAATCACAATATTTGTACACACACCATGGACTTCATGTCACCACCCTTGTTTGACATTCTTAACATCCCTATATGGAAGGTTAAGATTTCTTTGTACCTCAAGCCCCTAGGCATTCATGTTTACCTTGCCATCACTTATGATTATTGTTTAAATGGCAAGAATATTGAGGCTAATGCAAAAGCCCTAAATGCTTTAAAGTCTACCCTAAATGATGATTATTTATTTAGGGTTTCTAATGTTGATTCGGCTTTTGCAGCTTGGAACATCATCACCTCCCTTGGCGAAAAAGATCTATATTATGCCGGGAGCGATTCGGATGTTGGAAGCGACACCTCCAACAAGTGCTATATGGTCCAAGGGGATAACCTCCTTGAGGTAACTACTGAATCCGAGGTAGAAGATGTTAACATGTCATATGATGAGCTTACTTCATTTTGTCAACTACTCCTTGAAAAATATGACATGCTTAAGAAAGATAATAAAAATTTGAAAAAGAAGTTTGATTGCATGCATAAGGAAAATGATTCTTTTAAAAATAATATTGCATGTTTAGAAAAAGAAAATGAATTTTTGAAAAATGAGAATGTTTCCTTGCTTTCAAAATTGGATGATCTTTGTGAAGGAAACACTAATTTGAAAAATGAAATCATTTTGGTGGAAAAACAAAAGGAAGTCGTTTTTCAAGAAAATAATATTTTAAAAAGAAAAATGATTGAAAAAGAACAAGAAAATGTTTTTCAAAAGAAAAAGAAAATTGTTTCACAATCTCACCATGCTTTACATGCCACCATTGATAATAGTGAGATTAAATTTTTGAAAAATAAAATAAATTGTTTGAGCTCAACTTTGAGCTCATGTGCATTTAACCATTCTAGATTGGAGTCTATGTTTTTAAAGAAACAAGCTCCACATTCTCATGCACATCATCATGCATATGCTTATGTTGCACCCACGATCATACACATACACATAAGCATCCTAAGGTGTACAAATGTACACATTGTGGCCGCAAAGGCCATTTAGCAAAATTTTGTTTTGATAAGATGCATCATTTAAATTTTGCTAATAAAAATGTTTGGGTGCCTTACAAAGCTAACCCCCAAGGACCCAAAAGAAAATGGGTACCAAAACCTCCCACCTTGTATTTTTGATGTAGGTGAGGGCTCTCACACGACGTGAGAGGGATGGTGCCTTAATGGTAGATGCACATGGACTTGATGGACACATATATAAATGCATCGCTATCAAGGAGGTTAGGTGGGTCAACCACCATGTTTGGAGTTTTGGAACATAGTTCCTTAGTTGGTAACTATTTCTAAACTCTTATTTCATTTACATGCTTATTTATTTGTAATATCATATAGCATGTTCATGTTTTATTTGTTTTGTGTTTCATGTGGTAAATACTAGTTTAAATGTAGTTTTTATTAAAACTTGGATTTATACATGTACAAGTAGTGAGCAACAAATTGATTCATATATGTTTGCACTTCATGCTCATTTGTACCCACTATATGCACATGTACAGCCTAGTTTTGATGATTATCTCATTTACACTTGTTTTGCCTATTTTCATGTTTTACTTCATGTATATGTAATTTTTATTCAAAACTAATAAATATACATGTATATCCTTTTTGAGTCTCTTGCCTTCATGCAAATACTATTAATAGACTCGTTTGATGTTTGGGATATGTATGCATATTGTTAGATTTAGATAAATCATACATATACCTAGAAGTTTATTGTTTTTAATGAAAAATAAATTTTCATGTTTTATTTGATAAAATAGAATGAATAATTTGTTTTGATCATTTTGAGCCTTAATGACTATTTTCATGAAAATGCTATACACATGATTCTTGTACACTCATACTCCATTTGTTTTGTCATGACTTTGATTCATGAACACTTTTATGAGCCTTATCGTTTTTGAGTGTCAACTCTTGTGTATTTGGTATGATTCATGAAAAACATATGATTTGGTTTCATATTTTTGAAGGATCTTTAACTAGTTTTTCAAAAATTAATTTAACTAGTTATTTATTCTTCAATGTTTTATGAGTTATACACATGATCCTATTATTGTTTCAATTGGTATCATTGAATCATTTCAATTGGTATCAATTTGACTCTACTTTTGTATATACTCATATTTTGTTTTCTATATATGTATGTATCAATTTCAATTGGTATACTCATTTTTCATACATATATATGAGTTGTTTGTGCTTGAGTTAAAATTGTTTTACATGTTTAAAGCACAAAGTTGTTTATGATAAGAAAATAAAAATTTTAAGAAAAATTCTCAAGATTTGTTTTATTGAGAAAATTCAAAATTTTGTTTTATAAGAAAAATCAAAATTTTTGATTTGTATTGCCTATATGCAAGGAGAGCTTAACATCTCTTCTACATATAGATTCATGTTGAGTGTATTGTACATTGAGGAGCTTGACAACTCTTCTTTATGTGATACACGTGTGTAGGGGGAGCTTCACATCTCCTCTTATGCATTACATAATATGTGTTATGTGAATTGGGGCTTGTCATCCCTCTTTCATGTAATGTATATGTGTAGGGAAGTTACTTTACCGTCTTTCTCTTCATGAATGTATATCGCATATAATCTTTTATTGACTTATTTGTTTACACCCCTTATTGGTCTCTTGTTTATGACAAAAAGGGGGAGAAAAATTTGATGATTTTGTTTTTACTTTAACCCCTTTGTTGATGATTGACAAAAAAGGGAGAAGTATTTGAGATATATGTATGTTTTCCTTACTTAAGGGGGAAAAGTATTTGTTTTCCTTGCTTAAGGGGGAGTAGTATTTGTGTTTATGCATATATGTTTTGTTTTGCAAATAGGAGAAAAAGATTTTGTGATTTTATTTTATGCTTGATTAGCATGTTTACTCCTTCATTTGCATACATGTTTATGAGCATACATTGCATATTTTTCTGTTTATTTGTTATGCATGAGTTAAGGGGGAGCTTCTTTGGAGCTTTACTTTAATCCATGCATATATAACTTCATGAGTTTTGTCATCATCAAAAAGGGGAGATTGTTGGCCCGAAAGTCCATCACTCTAGTTTTGATGATGATCAACTCATGTAGTTATAGTACTAATGATCTTGTGTTTAATTAGTGACAGATTTATGATCAAGATCTTAGTAGGTGCATAGCTTTAACAAAGGATTTAAAGTCAAGTTTTGGAGCTAGCACGAAGTCAAGAAGGCTTCAAGTGAAGACTTCAAGAAGATGAAGATTTGTGTCTAGGTTTGTTTTAGAAGATTTGTTTTTAGTTAAAATGTAAAGGATAGAATAGTTAGTGGATTGCTCAAGTATATTATACACACACACACACTCTTGATAGTTTTGTTTTTTCAAAAGATTTTCTATTTAAAAAATACATGTTTTGATTTTGGTTTTTGGTATTCAAGTATTATGTTTTAACCAAAACCATGTTTAGAGCTTAATGTCAAAAACATAGATATTTCACCATGTTTGTGTAGTGGATCATATCCATACACACTATGCTTCAAATGAGTTTAAATATCTTGTTTTTGTATTTGGTGAAGTTTTGGAAAAACAAGTTTTGAAAAATCAAGTTTGGAAAAATACAGTTTTCATTTGAGCCAATATTTCCAACTTACAAAAATAGTCCAAATCATTTATAACATGCCTTGATTTTGTGAAAGCATGTTTGTTTATCAAAGTATATTGGTAAAACTATTTTTGTAGATTTTTCAGTATTTTATGGGATTTTATTTCAACCAAAAAGACCAAGTTTTTAAATCCCTTAACTTTGTTTCCTGGCTTCAGCCGGTCGACCGGGACGGTCGACCGCAGCTTGAAGTCGGCCGACCGTCATGATCGACCGACGTGCACAGATGTGCACGCCAGTTCTGGCAGGAGGCCGGTCGACTGACCCGGTCGACCGTCCAGAGAGCTCTGCTCTCTGGAAAGGCCCTGGTCAACCGGGCGGTCGACCGGACAGAGAGACTTGCTCTCTGTATCCTGGTCTCGGTCGACCGACCGGTCGACCGATGGCACAACGGTCTGAAATATGACCGTTGGCCGGTCGACCGACAGTTCTGTCAGACCCCAACGGCTAGTTTTTCTATCCCTATAAATTGGGGGTTTGGACATTGTTTTTGAACAAGATTTTTAGTGGACCTTGAGCCAGTTTTTCCCACTTCATTAAAAGAGTTTTTCCCACTAAATTAAGAGCTAATACTTCCAATAAAAAATGGAGTTTATCAAGAGTGTTAAAAGAGATTTTCTTAAGTTTTCCTCCACCATCTCTTTCCTTATTTTCTCACACATACACTTGAGCTATCCATTGACATTCATCCTATAGGAGTGTTGTAGTGAGAGTTTTTATTGGTGATCAAAGTGTTTAGATCACCAAGAGATCTTTACTTGTTTCCTTGAGGAGGCGGACGAGTGCGTTCGCGGTTGTTTCGAGTTCGTATGTGAACTCTTTGTTTGAGGTGCGGCCTCGGCGAGCCGATGGGCTTGCGGTGTGTACGGGCTAAAGAGTCCGAGAGCTTGTAGGTGTTGCGGCACCGAGTGATCCGGTGGGATCGATTATAGTGGAAATCCTTCGTGTGTCGAAGGCGGGGATGTAGAGTAAGTGTGCTCGAACCTCGAAACAAATCCCTTGTGTTTGCGATTGCTCACTCTCTCTCTCTCTTTGTCTTTTGTTTATATCTTGCATGCTATTACTTGTCTTATCTTTACATGCTTGATATATTGTGTGCTTAATTGATATATGCTTGGGGATTGTTTGCTAACACTTGTATTCAACCAAGAGAGCCAACGCGGCACCTCAACCCTTATCTAAGGGAATCTAGAGGAGTTAGTCCAGAGCCCTTCACGGGGAATTCGGCTACACTCTTGTGTTATACGCGGTGTTTAGTTCAAATAGTTTGTTTAGGTCATAATAGTTTTTAATTTCGCATTATTTGACATTTAGTGACCATTAGATTAGCCATCACCTATTCACCACCCCTCTTGGTGATCCTACAAGTAGGATACAAATGGGTTTTTGTGCGAAAAGGCAACGAGAAAAATGAGATTGTGAGGTATAAAGCTCGACTTGTTGCTCAAGGTTTTTCGCAAAGACCTGGAGTTGATTATGAAGAAACGTATTCTCCAGTAATGGATGCAATTACGTTTAGATATTTAATCAGCCTAACAGTTTCTAAAAATTTAGAAATGCGTCTTATGGATGTTGTTACAGCTTATTTATATGGGTCGCTTGATAGCGATATTTATATGAAAATCCCTGAAGGATTTAAAATGCTGAAGCATTAAGTTTAAAACCCAAAGAATTATATTCGATCAAATTACAAAGATCGTTATATGGGTTAAAACAATCAGAGCGCATGTGATATAATTGCTTAAGCGAGTATTTGTTAAAAGAAGGATAAGTGAATAATCCTATATGCCCATGTGTTTTTATAAAGAAAACAACATCCGGATTCATTATCATTGCTGTATATGTTGATAATTTAAATATCATTGGGACTCATAAACAAGTCCTAGAAGCAATGATTTATTTAAAGAATGAATTTAAAATGAAAGACCTTGGGAAAATCAAATATTATATTGGTTTACAGATTGAGCACTTTCAAAGTGGAATACTTTTGCATCAATCAAATTATATTGAAAGGGTCTTAAAACGCTTTAACATGGATAAAACAAATCCTTTAAGCACTCCAATGGTTGTTAGATCATTGAATGTGGAAATGGATCCATTTCGCCCTCGCGAAGATAATGAAGAGGTTCTTGGTCCTGAAGTACCATACCTAAGTGCAATTGGAGCTCTTATGTATTTAGCTAATTGTACCCGACCATATATAGCATTTGCTACTAATTTATTAGTAAGATTTAGCTCATCTCCTACACGGAGACATTGGAATGATATTAAACATATATTTCGTTATCTTCGAGGAATAACTAATTTTGATTTGTTTTATTCTAGAGGATCAAAATAAGAAATAACTGGTTATGCAGATGCAGGTTACTTGTCAGATCTACATAAAGCCAGGTCTCAAACAGGATATGTGTTCACATGTGGAGGTACAACGATCTCTTGGCGTTCACAAAAGCAGACACTTATTGCCACTTTTTCTAATCATGCTGAAGTCATAGCACTCCATGAAGCAAGTCGGGAATGTGTATGGTTAAGGTCTGTAACTCAACACATACAAGCAACTTGTGAATTACCAGTCAACAGAGATCCAACAGTACTGTTTGAAGACAATGCTGCATGAGTCGCTCAAATGAAAGAAGGATTCATCAAAAGCGACCATACCAAGTATATACCCCCGAAGTTCTTCTCATTTAGTCAAGAGCTTGAAAAACATAAGAAAATTAATATTCAGTTTATTCGATCATGTGATAATGTGGCAGATCTCTTTACAAAGGCACTTCCCACTATAACTCTCAGAAAGCTTATTCATGATATTCGGATGCGTCATATGCGAGACTTATGAAGAAGAGGGGGAGCTTACGTGGCTACACTCTTTTTCCCTTACTATGATTTTGTCTCACAGGGTTTTCCTGATAAGGTTTTTAACGGGCAGCATAGAACACGTATACAGAGATGATGTACTCTTTTTTCCTTTGCTATGGTTTTGTCCCACTGGGTTTTTCTAATAAGGTTTTAATGAGACATTATATATGGTGGACAGCCAAGGGGGAGTGTTAAGAAAAGTCAACAAAAGTGGCTATCCACCAATTCTCCATCCAACCACCAACTACCCTAATAAATGTGGATATTAATGACTGCATAGTAACTCAAACTTTATCTATAAATATGCCCTTCCTGATTCATTTCAATGTACACACTTCATAAATCAATAAGAATTCCTGCTTCTACGCTGTCTCTAAAATTCTTTGTTTTGGTGCTATATTTCTCAGAGTTACAACAAGGAGAAATAAAAACTGAAACCGAAATCAATGCCGGAGAAAAATAACCGTTGGGTTTTCTTCCGCTCCAATCAAAAGAAGATGCCCACTCACTTACCGGGTCGGGTTTCTGTTGTATGGATCAATCTCCACTCGATCCAGTCATCCTGCCTGACCCGCCAAGCGTTTTCTTGCTGTTCAATCTACTAATAATTATTTAAAAAACTATGTCTCAAAATTGGTATTATTAATATTGTTTGTGCATAGTGCACATATTTATTTCTAATAGTTAAATATTAGAAATTGTTGAAAATTGCTATGTATAAGGCTTGTTTTCTTCCGCGCAAGTGGTCGGTTGGTAAGAGACGCAAGGTTTGCTTTCCAATGGTCGCTAGTTCGAATCGCTTCGTGAACACACTGCGATTAGTTTGGAGGAATTATTTTTCACTGTACCGATTTATCAGAATAGATTGGGATGTCTCTGGGATACACGAAATTTACCTTAAAAAAGGGCATGTTTTCGCCGCTTGAGGAAAAAAGATGAAAAAATATAATATGCTGTTCATTAATTTGGCAAGAGAGAAATTGTCCCTGGTTAATCGAGAGAAATTTGGGCACAAAATTAACAATTACACTGTTGTATGGGTCTGCTTGTTTCATCGTAAAAGATCGTAAAAGGTCGTAATTTGTAAAAGACTTACCGCCCAATTACATCTATGGTGTTTGTTAGGACCGTAATTCTTAAAATGCACTTGCAACCTACTTACAACTCACTTGCAACCCAATTACTACTCATTATAATTCACTTACAGTTAATTTTGTGGTCATGGAAATTTGTATTAATTTTTATATTATATTAATTTTTTTAAATATTTAGTATTTTTAATATCTATTTGCACTATTTAAAATTTTTAAATCACCAAATAGTTAATTTTGTGATCAACTATTTTTCACTTATGACTTACACATTATGATAACCAAACACCGTAAAACACAATACACTTTTCTAATTATAATTTCACAACCCTAATCAAACATTGTAAAACTTATTTGTATGTAACTCATGCGCAACAGTAAAAGAGTTTACCAATTACGACTTATGACTTAGACTAATTATGACACCCAGAGAGTCAGAGATGATGGGTTCATGACGAAGATTTAAGCACATGTATATTCAAAAAAGGCAGTAATATAGCGTTGCTATATATTAATTATGAATGAACGAATCTATAAAGATATAAACATAATTTTAATTGTAAATTTAAATTTAAATTTCCAATCAAGACAATAAGTAGAAATATTTAACAAACCTTCCGCTTAGATATATTAAAATTCCAACCAAAGCAAGAAATATAAATAAAATCCAAATTATTTGTAGCATACTCGGTAAGAAAAATTTGTTACTTGATTAGTTAGTTAGCTAAAATTTACTTAAATTCAACTTTTAGATTTTAAAATTTTTAAATCTTGATTTTATCAACATGGATCAAAAGGTTGGCAAACTTTAATACTTCTTTTGAAAATACACATGATCAATGAAATAAAGAGACTAGTGTAGGCCTGTCAATGGGTCGGGTCCAGACCCAGACCCGACCCGGACCCGACCTGATTAAGCGGGTATGGAAAGGGCTGCTCTGGATCCATACCTGTTTACCCGTATACCCGTACACACGATTATTAAATTGGATGGGTCTGATTTTACTTGAACCAGACCCGATTACCCATTACCTATTTCAAAACATAAATATAAATAATACTAATAGAATTAAAACCCTAGAGATTTAGGCTCCAGACTCTATGAGTAAATGATCCCCTTGTGCTTTAAGTGTTGAAGATTGTTGGTTAATTAGTGGATGATTCTATTGTTGTGTTCCCCAGGACTTGTTTTAAATATTTTTCTTTATTAAAGTCTTTTATCGAAAATTTTCCCCCCACCTCTTGCACATGGTTGCATTTCATCCTTTATTGATATTAAAACACGTTTTCTTTCTTTTTACAAAATCTTTCCCCCTCCTTTCATGTGTTTTTGTTACTGTTTTTGTTTATGTATCTTATTTTTTTTCCTTTTGTTATGGGTTCAGGTAAACGGGTCTGGACCCGCGGGTACAACAGGTCCGGGTATGGAAACCCACCTTTTGGACCCGCGGGTAAACGGGACGGGTATGGTACCCTCTTGGGTAAACGAGTCCGGGTCTGATACCACCTGTATCGTCCCGAACCCGACCCATTGACAGGCCTAGACTCGAGTTACATTTCAATAAATTATATTTATTTTTTATATTTTAATATAGTTTATTGGCCGCCCACCTCCAAGGAAAATCCTTGCTTTTAAAGATTTTTACTGTGGATGATGCATAAAATCCCAAAGGAAAAAAAAAAAATACACAAATGAAATTTGACTTCATGTTCCACTTCAGACTTCTGAAGACTCCATATTTTTATGGCACAACATGAAAACTTTTCAAGTATTGAAACAATAAGAGAGTCTAATTAATCTAATATATGATAATTTCTTTAATTTCCTATCATTTTATCTATAACCACCAAATAAAAAAGAATTCCATATCCTCATCAAACCCATCTAAACACCTATAATAATTATAATAACCCACCCACCAACCTAACTCAAGATTAAAAAGAAAGGAAAAGACAAAAAAAAAGAGATAATAATGATAATAAAAGACTTTGATCCTCAAGTTGCACCAACCACAATCCAAGCCATTCATCATCACTCATCAATTATCACAACAATCCAACCACATGGCTTGAAATACAAAAGAAGCTCAGCTCCCAAACATCAACAAGGCCTCTCTCTCTCTCTCTCTCTCTCTGAGCACTACTCTGCTCAACAGTAGTTAAAAATAGATAATGCCATGCAACATGGAGTCCCCTGGCACTATCTTTGAAGGCCCCACCCCTTCAATAATATCTTATCTATAAGACCCCCCCCACCCCCAACTTCTCCAAAGCTCTTCTTCTTCCAACCATTCTCTCTCTCTCTCTCTCTCTCTTACTCTCTCACAAGGAACTGCTCTTGCTTGCTCAAGCTCTAGTCTTTCTATCTCCATGGCTTTTGGGCTTGTGCAACAAAGCCAACAACAACAAGGTACTCCACTCTCTTCTCTCAATCCTCCTCTTGATTCCTTGGCCATCATTTGAGAAGAGATTCACTTGTTCTTTTCTTGTAAAGTTTGTACACACATGCCTGTTTTCTTGTGGATTTTGTATTTGCAACCGTTTGATCTTAATCCAACGGTTGTGATTTGGTTGATTATTATTAAAGTGGGTGGAGATGGCATAAAATAAAGTTGGGCTATTTGGATTGGCTCCAAGTGCTCCAACAGGGTCAGCCAACCCGACCCAATGAGCCCATTTAGTGGTGATCGAAACGTGGCTTCATCTTATTGAATCTTGAGGATGGCCAGGCCAGCTCTCGCTGAACAAGCGGAGTTGTTTGTTACACGTGTCATTTATTGCGCGGAAAAAGAGATGACGCAGTGAGTGGTCACGTCCTCTCGCGGGGCCCGGAATGCCTCGTGTGTGGGGCCCCCCACTCGTCGTACGCGCGTCGTCTACGACGTCGATGTGTACGAGACTACGGAGGTGAGCCGTTGATTCAGAGTTGAATCGTTTCTGACCGTCAGATTTTGATTCCGTCTCTTAACGGCAGCTCGGCCGTTCATTTTTCAGTTGGGGGGACCACGCGTGTCCACCGAAAGATTCAATGCGCTCACATGACCTTTACGGTAACGGTTCGTCTGCCGTAACTTTATTGTTCCGCCGCCCTTGAGTTACGGGGAACGGACTATCAGTGAAATTACCATGGTAGCCTCATGGAAATCACTCTTATCTTAATTGCTAAGTTTCGACAGCAATTAATGTTTCTATTTGGGTGAGATGAGGACACGTGTCCCAATGTACCGCTACAGAAGGATTTTGTGAGTTCTCACGTCTCACCCGCGCGTCACCGATTCGGTTCCGAATCGGCCGACACGCACGGTTCGATTCGGATTTGTCGTGTACCAGGGACCCACGTCCGCCTTTAAAACTCGTGCTACTTTTGTTTTGTTTTGTTGTTTTTTTTTTTTTTTAGCTTTTCAGGTTATAAGTTTGTGGTTTTTTTAGCTCTCGTCATGTTCTCTTCTATCTTTTTACTAGTCTGAAATTTTGAGAGAGCAGAGAGAAGAAAGCGGTTTTTAAGCTCACCTGGTGGTTTTCCGATCAAGGTAAAAATCGGTTTTCTATTTTTATCTCAAATTTGTCTCTGTTTGTTTCAGTATTTGGTGGTTTAGGCTCTCAGAAGTCAGATCGAATCATTTGCGGTTGATTTCTGCGTTAGTAAGAGAAACGATCTCTTCTTCTTTGTTTGGGGGCCTAGGGTTTTGATCGGGCAATGTAAGCGTAATTTGTATTTGATGTTCATTTTTGTGGAGGTTTTTTTCGCTTTGTTTGTTACACTGTTTGATCGTTAGATCTGATGAGACCTTTGGCCGATCCTTTGCTTCAGTGGTTTTATTTGTGGTTTTTATGAAGAGTTTTAGGGTTTTTGTTTAGTTTAAGTAAGTTTTATGTTCATCGCTTGGTTTTGTTTTTGGTTTTGGTTTTAATCGAATTTTAGTTTTCATTTCTGTATAGTTTTTTCTTTTGTATTTTTTAAACATGTAAGGTTGCTGTTTTTATGGGCTTTTCTTAACCTTAGGTCAGGGTTTTGGTTTGACACTGACTCAAATTTTGAACATTTTTTGAGATTTATTAAAAATTTTGTTTGTCTTTCCCTCCCTTTTCCCCCTTCTTTTATTTATTTATTTGTTTTAGATTCACTTGATCATTTTTCTTTTCTTCTGATAACTTTATCATCAATTTCTACTACTTCACTTGTTCCAATTTTACAATTTTGGAATGTTTTTATCATTTATTGCTTTGCGTCAGTTAGTTTCAATTCTGCTTGCTAATTTGTTATGGCAAGCTATCAGCTTCTGAATTTAATAATAATTTATTGCTTCTGAGAGTTTTTCTTACTTCAAATAGAGGATTAAAGTTTGACAAGGCTGCGATTGTTTTGTAGTTTCAGTGTGCATATTATACTGGACCTAGCTGTCTATTTTAAGATTTTAGCTATTTTTTCTTCTTCTTCAGACTATGCTTTAGCTTTTAGATTGCTATTCCTTACATAAACTTTATTTGCTATTGAACTTTAATCTTCTCGTTTGTGACATCTCTCTCTGTAAGTTAGACGAGACACTCTGAGACACCGTGCTTCTTTATTCCTGATATCACTTTCATTATTTTTTGTGTTCACATGCTATCGGTATATTTAATACTCAATTTGGTTTTGCTCACATGCGAACAAGGGCTCCTGTCTTGGAATTTGGTCATGTACTAGGAGCTGTCAAATTTCGTGTACTGAAATTGGTGCATTATTTTCAGCATCATAGAAGTTTGTCATAGATCATTAACTGTTAATTCCTTCCAAAATACAATGGGCACTAGTCTTTCTATTTAGCATGGTTTCAAATATTGGCCGATTCTGATTCTGATCCATATAGGTAACACCATATCGGATTGTGAGGTATCCGATAAGATGTTAACCTTGTAATATCGGCCGAAATTGAGGCTGATATTGCTGATTCGGTTGAAATTGCTGAAATTGATAACTGATATTGATACTAAAAAAAACCATTGACCATGCTATATATATAGGAATTAGTGGTTGGTTTGTTCTGGTTTTTTGTATAGGACATGAATTTCTCTGCTAGTTTTGCTTTATTGGTGACACTTGCTTCAATTTTGAAGTTCTTTTTTTAGTAAAAATTTTACCTAGATTTCTATTTCTGAACTTCATTTATTTGTCACTGTATTCAACTTATTCTTTCTATCATGTTCTAATTTATCAATAAGTTGGATTACGCACACCGCAACGTTTGTTGTATCTTTATTTTCCTTTCCTTCTTTTATAAGGTGCATTGATGTATCGCCTAGTTAATCAATCTGCTTTCATGTTTAGTCTGTCTGCATTGTGTCCTTCTTGGCTACCTACTTATATTGGATTTTCGTTTCTGTATGTCATATTACTATCTAGCTTTCTAAATACAGTTTAATTATTTTTTGATAGCCTTTTTATCAATGCCTCCACCCAAGTTCTGTACGGAGATATCTTAATCAGCTTTCTATCATATAAATTCAGTTAAATTATCAACTTTGGTTTAAAAAGGGGAAAACCCTAAATGAAAATAAAACAAAATCAGAATTTAATAAAAAAATCAATCAAAGGCATGCACCCCTTTACAAGTGATTCATTAAGGAAAATGCAAAACATCTATTGACAAGACTTGTCACGTATTCTAACTATATAATATGTGATGTTCTGTTGGTTGATTTCTGTTTATTCTCTTACAATGGACTGAAGTAGAGGGTAGAAAGTGTCACATATGGGTACTTGAGGGCTCTTTTTTGCGTGTGGATGTTGCTCAATGCCACTATAGGTTTTTCTGAAATTTATATTATAAATTAGCTGTCAGTAACAGTTCATTACATCCTTCTTTACTTGTAAAAAGCTGATTGATTCCTATTTACATAGAACTCTCTACTAATTTCACTTATGTTTCTATGTTCACTTCATTGTTGCTGCTTGATGTCACCATCTGCAATCATGTAGCTGCAAATTTCATCTGTTATTATTGTCCTTCACTAGTATTTATTAGATTTGGTTTTGCATTTGGATGTTTGTATTGTGGATGGCTAAACCCTTGTTCCCATTAGAATTTTATTATTTATCATTAGAAGCCTATAAGTGTTTAATTGAGGTTTAGAATTAGAAGCCTATTGGCCTTCAGAGTTCTCTATTAGTTCTAAACTATGGGTTTGTTGGATGTTCTCTTGGCTGCATATCCCTTGATATCTTTGCTCTTCATTAGTTATGAGGATTGTCATTTGTTTATCTAATATCTATGTTTTTTTCGTAAAAACTATTTATGCACTCTGGGAGATCAGAGTCACGATGTTTTTTTTTTTTGACTGGATAGCGGGCTTCATCATTTTATCTAGTCTTGCATAGTTCATTTCATGATAATTGATATATATTTTTCCTGATTCATTTGCAGCTGTAGTCATGGTGAGAAAAAGGAGAACTGAGGCTCCAACTGCTGGAGAGGGCTCTGGATCTCAAGAGTCCAGTGGCAGTGATGGACAAGGTGGGGGACCACAGCGTCCAGTTGGCAGAGCTCCAATGCCTCAACAACAAGGGGGTGGTGGAGGCCGAGGATTGGCCCCTCAACAACCCCAATATGGTGGAAGGGGTGGCGGATTTTACCAAGGTCGTGGTGCAGGGCCCCAGCCACGTGGAGGAATGGCACCACAGCAGGCTGGTGCTCCTCGTCCAGAATTCCAAGGTCGTGGTGGCGCTCCTCAGCCTCGTGGTGGCATGATGCCCCAGTTCGCTCATCAAGAATACCAGGGCCGAGGTGGCACCCCCCAACCTCGTGGTGGCGGCGTAGCACCTCAGCAGCTTGGCAGCCAGCATGAGTATCGGGGGCGTGGTGGTCCTCAACCAAGGGGCGGAATGCTTCCACAACAATATGGTGGTGGGCGAAGGGGTGGCGGACAAGTGGCAGGTAGGCACGGGGCCGGCCCTTCTGGTGGTCCGACCAGGCCGCCAGCTCCCGAGCTGCACCAAGCAACAGCTACATATCAGGCATCCCAGCCATCTCCAACTGTAGAACCTAGCTCATCGCAATTGCAACCTCCGGAGATAACTTTTGGTCAGGTAGAGCAGCAGTTCCAGCAGCTCTCTGTTCAGGGTGGAGAGAAACCCTCCCAGGCAATCCAGACTGTTGCATCTGCGCCATCCAGCAAATCAATGAGGTTTCCTTCACGTCCTGGGATGGGTAGCTCTGGTGACAGATGCATAGTGAAGGCTAACCATTTCTTTGCTGAACTTCCAGATAAAGATCTTCACCAGTATGATGTATGATCTTCCCTCCTTTCTTTTTATGGCTTACTGTAGTGATGATGCTTTTCGGCTTAGTCTTTATGTGTGATTTTCATTTTCTTGGTTTTATTTTACTCAGGTTTCAATTACACCAGAGGTTACATCCCGTGGTGTGAATCGAGCTGTTATAAAGCAGCTTGTCAGTCTATACAGGCAGACTCATTTAGGTGGTCGCCTTCCAGCTTATGATGGCAGGAAGAGTCTTTACACAGCTGGACCACTACCATTTAGCTCCAATAATTTTGAAATTACTCTGCTAGATGAGGAAGAAGGACCAGGCGGCCAAAGGTTCTTTTCTGGATCAGTGTTTATTTATCTGTTATGTTTATAATCTTTTGCATGGCATTAACTGGTGCATTGTGTTATGTCATGTAGGAGAGAGAGGGTGTTCAAGGTCGCAATTAAATTTGCCTCTCGTGCTGATCTTCACCACTTGGAACTATTTTTACAAGGGAGGCAGGCGGATGCTCCCCAAGAAGCCCTCCAAGTACTGGACATTGTGCTTCGGGAGTTGCCTACTGCCAGGTAACTATTATTCATGCTGATTACAGACTGCTTCCTGTATGATCCTCTCGCACAAAGCATAAAAATGTCATTTTGTGATGGGTGTAGGTATACACCAGTTGGCCGGTCATTTTATTCTGGTGATCTTGGGCGACGACAAGCTCTAGGTGAGGGATTGGAAAGTTGGCGAGGGTTTTACCAGAGTATCCGTCCAACACAGATGGGACTGTCACTAAATATTGGTTAGTAAATCGCCATCTCTCCTCCGCAAACCCTATCTAAAACAAGAATTTAATAAATATGAGAGGTGGCATTGGAAAATCCAATAAATTTGTGTTTCATGATCCTGTCATTATCATAAAGCATGATAGTTTCACAATTGCATTGGATAATCATATTGCGGGATAATGAACTGTTCCTTAACCCAGTGCTTTTGAGATGCAAGTTGACAAGAAGGTTAATATCACTATTGCTTAGGATACGAACAATTTCCTTTATCCGGTTTCTTTCTACTGCGGTACATGACCAAATCTTAAATATACGTAGTGCTTACCTGTGTATGCATGCGTAATTGCTATACATGTTAAGTAGAGTTGAAGCACATGAAATATGTCATCTATTGCTTGCATAATGTTTTACTAAGAGAGAACTTATGCTGTAAATCCAATATGATTTGACGAGATTGTCCTCCTTGTTTTTAAATTATTTTTGAAGACAGCATTATGACAGTTTTTATATGCATTTGAATTCTTATGTACAATGTTAATGGTTTTCTATTTTTACTGCAGATATGTCGTCCACTGCTTTCATTGAGCCACTGCCAGTCATTGATTTTGTTGCTCAGCTTTTGAATAGAGATGTCTCTGCTAGACCTTTGTCTGATGCTGATCGTGTAAAGGTTTGCTTTTTTTTCCCACCTTTCATAATCTCAATTAAATAATAAACAAATTTTGTTGGTTAAAGTAATGAGTAGTAAAATTAAAATTTGCAAAAAGCATCTTATATATTTTCCCCATTCATTCTGGAATTGTTCGTCTCTTTTTCCCCCTACCCCTATTTGTTTAAAAAGGACCAGGTGGTTTTTGTTTTCAAGGTCACATGAGATATTTCCCTCGTTTGACTGAAGAAACTGGGTTTTATTTGTTTAATTAACTTAACTGAAAACATTTTGTTTAAAACATTATATGCTAATTTGGTTTCATCAATACTTCCACTATTCATATTCACTGGTGATCTGCAGATCAAAAAGGCACTTAGAGGGGTCAAGGTTGAAGTTACTCATCGGGGGAACATGCGGAGGAAATATCGGATATCTGGTTTAACATCACAGACAACAAGGGAGCTGACGTATGAATGTTTTATTTATCTTCTGTTTACTAATTAATGATCAGACATCAGTGGCGTAATGTACATTCTTTTCATAGATTCCCTGTTGATGATCGTGGCACAGTGAAGTCGGTTGTCCAGTACTTTCAAGAGACTTATGGTTTTAACATTCAGCATGTAAATTGGCCATGTCTTCAAGTTGGTAGTACACCAAGACCAAATTACCTGCCAATGGAGGTCAGAATTTTCGTGACATATATTTGATTGTTATTTATGAGGAACTTTTCTGCTTATGGCATTACTTGGAAAGCACCTATGGTTTGCGTACCATGCTCAGAGCCTCATTCATCAGTATAGTTTAGACATACATGCTAACTTACAGACTGTTTTTCTTAGGTTTGCAAGATTTTGAAGGCCAGAGGTACTCAAAGAGGTTGAATGAGAAACAGATAACTGCTCTTCTCAAGGTGACCTGCCAGCGTCCTGCTGATCGAGAGCAAGATATTTTACGGGTATGGGATTTTGGCTCTTTTGCCATTTGCATTGTAATGCTATGATTTCTTAAATAAATATTTCTCAATGAAACCAGCCTTTTCTTGCCTATGCGGAAATCCTTTGGTGTATACACAGCAACTCTTTTCTTTTTGTGATGGATGCAGACGGATATTTGGTTTATTTATTTATTTATTTATTTATTTTGGATGATAATCCTCAGTATCTTGTGGCATTCCCAACTTGTCAAAAGTTTGAAAAACTATGCCTATTAATCTATCTACTTATTTATTTGTTTTGTGAAAATTTCCATGCTTTGATGCAAGGCATATACTTGACAATCTGAAAGTCTTTTTCGTTGTGATTAAAAGGAAAGTAATTATGCTCTCTCTCTCTCTCTCTATATATATATAATATATATATATATCTATATCTCTATATATCTATATAATATTATATAGTATTTTAATTTTTCTTTCTTTCTTTTTTTAAAATATTACTTTACAGCTGATGGAATTGTCAAGGAAGGGAGCTAAGCTGGGTGCTGTTATCCACTTAAAATACTGCATAAGCTTGTATTAATTAGTTTACAACTGACTGTGTCCTATTTGAATTAGCCTTTGGTGGTGTTTAGGGAAAAAGGAAGGGAAGGATCTAAACTGGTTGCTATTTTTCACTTAAAATACTACATGACTGGTTAACTGATTGATAGGTTGGCTTCTTGTATTAATTGGTTTAGAACTGACTGTGTCCTATTGAGTTAGCCTTTGATGAAGCTGTTCTTTAGTCAGCAATTGAACTTTGGGTTCACAGAGGAGGCATCTTAAATGCTTAGGTGAGCTTTACTCATGGTTGCTAAGTGATTGGGTTGGTAGAAGCCTGAAATAGTTCAAAGGTTTTTAATGATGTTTGAAATGGGTCTGACCATGATCAGTGGTTCTATGAAGGTTTAAGTCGGAACATGTTCACCTTTGTCATGACCAGCCTAATATTGAGGACAATGTGGATTCTGTTGATACTAGAGTAATATCAGTCATAGGGTAATTATTATGTATGAAAAGCTACCTGCACTAGCAATTCATGACGAGCTGCCAAGCTATTTGACACACAATTGATAAGGACTTCTATTATCTAACAGCAATTCATGCAATCTTTGTGGCATTTGGAGCGCATGCTCTATGAATTGTTGGACTCTGGTGTCTGCATTTTCAGTTTGGTGGTTGTACTTTGCACTTGAAAAATTTGGCATAATATGAGATCTTTAAGTAGTAGATGACTATTCTGGTAGACAGGAGCTTACTTCTGTCCTATAAAGAAACTCGTTTTAAGAAACAGTAATTTTCTTTCCTAGAAAAAGATAGGAAATTTGTTTTTCTTATATTTGATCATTCCATTGAATTTTTTACATGTTGAATTATAATTTTTTTTTTTTTTTGCTTTTCAGACTGTCACTCATAATGACTACAACCATGATCCTTATGCACAAGAATTTGGCATCAAAATCAGTGAGAGACTTGCTTCAGTTGAGGCAAGAATTTGCCTCCACCTTGGGTATGAAAAATTGCTCAACTCTTCCAGCATCAGCTTTTATGGATTTAATTTTTTATACATTTGCTGAACATCAAGTTTTTATTGGCTTAGTTGAAATACCATGAGACTGGTAAGGAGAAGAAATGTTTGCCAAGAGTTGGTCAGTGGAATATGATGAATAAGGTATGTGTTCTGCATCCAATCTTATCAGGTTATTTCATGTGATTTATAGGTTAAAATCATCCTTTTAACTTGGTATGTTTCAATGTAGAAAATGGTAAATGGAGGGAGAGTTAGTAACTGGGCATGCATCAATTTTGCAAGGAATGTTCATGACAACACTGCTCATGTATTCTGTCATGAACTGGCCCTGATGTGCCAGACCTCTGGAATGGTCTCTCTCTCTCTCTCTCTCTCTCTCTCTCTCTCTCTCTCTCTCTCTCTCTGCGCGCGCGCGTGTGTGGGTGTGCGTGCTATCTCCATGGACAGCTTTGATTTGTGTATGTTTGTATTGTCTAATTGACAATGCAGGACTTTGCTTTAGAGCCTTTGCTTCATGTGCCCGCTGCCAGGCCTGATCATGTGGATAAAGCTCTTAAAGCACTCTATAGTGATGCAATGAAGATCCTCAAGCCTCATAACAAAGAACTTGACCTGCTGATTGTCATATTACCTGATAACAATGGATCTCTTTATGGTATATAGATTACAGCTTTATTTGTGTTAACTATATTATCATGCCATCATGTAACATGCTGTGACGTTCATTATTATGTCAACTAAATCTCAACTCTTGTGATTTTATTGCAGGGGACCTGAAACGGATTTGCGAGACAGATCTTGGATTAGTCTCACAATGTTGTTTGACCAAGCATGTTTTTAAGACAAGCAAACAGTATCTTGCAAATGTAGCTCTCAAGATCAACGTAAGGTGTATATTTGTGCTTAAAAAAATTAAATCCTTTGTTCAGTAATGCGGTGCAATGTGGAACCTTTTTGAACTTCAAATCTTTGCTCAATAATGCTTATGGGAGACTTATGGGAGAGAGCATTCCTTCTGATATATAGGTGGGGGGTAGAAATACAGTGCTGGTGGATGCTCTATCAAGGCGCATACCTCTGGTTAGCGACAGACCTACCATTATATTTGGAGCTGATGTAACACATCCTCATCCCGGGGAGGATTCCAGCCCCTCCATTGCAGCTGTAAGATGTTACTTTTATGTATGCGATTTTTTTCTAAATATAGAATAGCCGAGCCTCAATTTTGACTTCTGCAGGTTGTTGCTTCTCAGATTGGCCAGAGGTTACAAAGTATGCTGGCTTAGTTTGTGCACAGGCCCATCGTCAGGAGCTGATACAAGATTTATTTAAAGTTTGGCAGGATCCTCAGCGAGGACTGTCAGTGGGGGGATGATCAGGTTCTTGGTTGTGATTTTATATGATCATATTCAGCCATCCATTTTTTTCTTTTACAGATTTTCTAATTGTTAAGCAATAAATTTTCAGAGAACTTCTCATGTCCTTCAGAAGAGCAACTGGGCAGAAGCCTGAACGCATAATCTTCTACAGGTGTTGTCCTGATTTATTACATTCGAATTCATCTTTTTTACAGCTACATATATATACTGAGTGTGTTATCTTTATACAGGGATGGTGTCAGCGAGGGTCAATTTTATCAAGTACTGCTTTATGAACTTGATGCAATTCGGAAGGTATGGTGGTAGCTGTAGCATTTTCTTTATCTGTAATCAGTTAGAAACTGCTACCTAACTTGTCTGCTATTCTTTATATCCTGTAGGCTTGTGCTTCCCTAGAGCCCGATTATCAGCCTCTGGTAACGTTTGTTGTTGTTCAAAAGCGCCATCATACCCGTCTCTTTGCCAATAACTATAGAGACCAATCATCTGTGGATAGAAGTGGAAATATATTGCCTGGTATGGTTGTATCACACATAAATGTTACCATGATAATTAGTTACAATTTAGTGCTTATTCTTTGTTCTTTGTTGCCTATTCACAGGTACTGTTGTAGATACCAAGATTTGCCATCCAACTGAGTTTGATTTTTACCTATGTAGTCATGCTGGCATTCAAGTAAATCTCTTCTTTTGCCTCTAGTTTAATAAGTATTATCACTGTTCTGTTTACTGACCATGGGATGTTGACATATGCAAGGGTACAAGTCGTCCTGCCCATTACCATGTTTTGTGGGATGAGAACAAGTTTACTGCTGATACCCTGCAAACCCTTACCAACAATCTTTGTTACACGTAACGAACTGAACGTTTTCTCAAATATTTGGTTTTAATCATGCTGCTGCTGCTATTTTGTTTTCT
The DNA here is from genome assembly GCA_038442645.1 of Agave tequilana. Classification (NCBI taxonomy): domain Eukaryota; kingdom Viridiplantae; phylum Streptophyta; class Magnoliopsida; order Asparagales; family Asparagaceae; genus Agave; species Agave tequilana. Next base: position 905 of record JAVJIF010017125.1, on the reverse strand, counting down.
GACCAAAAATTTGTCTTTTTTTTTTTTTTTGTAGTTATGCTCGGTGCACACGTTCTGTATCAATTGGTAAGCTTTCGCACTCCTAGATGCTTTAATTGGCTTTGAGAGCATATGTTTGTATGGTTGAATGACATTACTAGTTGTTTGTTATAATGTAGTACCCCCTGCGTACTATGCTCATCTGGCCGCTTTCCGTGCTCGGTTCTACATGGAGCCAGAGACCTCTGACGGCGGGTCGATTATCAGCGGTGCAGCTGCTGGTCGTGGACCTCCTGGCGGGGGTGCTCGCGCCAGCAGAGGTCCTGGAGCTTCTGCAGTGAGGCCCCTGCCTGCCCTAAAGGAAAATGTGAAGAGAGTCATGTTTTATTGTTAAGTCATATTGCATGTTTGGTTAATGCTACTATTAGAAACAATGCTGAGACTTGATTCGTACTGCCATAATGCTTTGGATGCCACTCCTCGTGTTTTCCTTTTGAGTGTTGTGTGAATTTGTGTCGCAGTTGCTTGACATGGTATGTAATATTGCTCGTCTACTGCTACTGAAACAAGCTTCTTGTGGAATGAACATCTTACGAATGTTGCTACTGAAACAGCTGCTTGTGTGAATTTCTTATGAGTGCCATATAGATTATGGATGTTATGTAACTTGTCAGTCTGCTGTGGTCTTGTATTCATTTTGTCCCGTTAGGTTCTTATTGGGTGGGTATTTGAAACAACAATGATGCTACTCGGGATTAAAGCTGTGGGGAAGCAAAGAGAGAGTAACATTCTTTCTGTATTTTCTTGAAGCTTTGATGAAAGCATTTGACTGTACGTTAGCGTTCGGTGTGGACCGGTTCTGCTCAACTTGTCCACCCCAGCGTCCGCCCCCACCCCCCCCACCCACCCCCAAGCCCAGTGTACTC
>JAVJIF010017124.1:0-83018 GCA_038442645.1 Agave tequilana | reverse complement strand
GGGATAGACACAACCCCAATCTCCTCCACAATCACCTCTACACAAGAGGGATCCCACAAAGTAAAGAGGATTACAACACTTGGTAGTCTTAACAAACACAAACCAATTTTCTCACAAAACAAAGATCCTATAGATAGATAGATATGATAGCTCAAGTGTGAGAAAACAAAGAGTTTGAAAACAAATCACAAAAAAAACTCTTGAGAAAAACTCTAAATAGAAATTAAATGAAGATCAAAACCAATTCCCAAAGATTCACTTTTTCTTTTATTTTTCCAACCCTTTAAAACAAATAAAGATAAATCTTTTAGCCCAAAAAAAACTCTTAAAAACTTGTTACTAAAACACTTAAGAAGATGAAAATTTTTGCTCTTAAAATTCTTGATGAAAACAGCCCAAGGGATGGGTATTTATAACCTATTCCAAAAACTAGCCGTTGCAGGCCAAATCAGCAGCTGATGCTGCTGTCGGTCGACCGTCCGGTTGACCGACCAACGGTCAAATTTCTGACCATTGCAGCCTGCCGGTCGACCGCCCGGTCGACCGATCCTGGGCTTTGACCTGTCGGTCGACCGGGGCCAGATTCAGAGAGCAGAGCTCTCTGGACGGTCGACCGCCTGGCCCTCAAGCCAAAACTTGCTGTGCCGTTTGTGCACATCGGTCGACCGACTTCTGACTCGTCGACCGTCCGGTCGACCGGCAAAAAGCCTGGTCAAACAAATTATAGGGATTAAAACTTGGACATTTTACCTGTAATAAAATCTCATAAATACATATATTCCACAAAATAAGTTCTTTTAAGATCTTTGAATAACAAATATGTGTGACCAAAATTCAACACATATTACAAACTATTTGAACCATTTTTGTGATATTGAAATTTGGCCTTTAAAAAAAACCTTATTTTCTAAAACCAAACTTTGAAATGGAAAACTGTTTTCTCCAAAGCTCGTGTAAATACAAAAACATGATATTGAAACAACTTGAAGCATATTATATATAGATAGAATCCATATAACATATAAATACATATCTATGTTTTTGATATGAAATCCAAAAACGGGTTAAACCGAAAACTATAACTTTAACTTGTGTGTGTATGTGAACTTGAGTATATAAATACTATCCTATCTTTACACAAGATCTAACAATCTAAACTAAACACAACCGAAGTCTTCTTGTCTCCAGCCGACTCGATCCAAACATGATCCAACGAGCTTGACTCCAACGAGTGCTAGATGCGATGCGCGAGCTCTTGAATCTACATGTATTAGCTCCAAAACTCCTTTATTGAAGCCAAACACCTATTAAGATCTTGATCAAATATCTGAAACTAATTAAGACAAGATCATTAGTAACTATAATTACACGAGTTATCATCATCAAACTAGAGTGATGGGCCTCTGGATCAACAAGGAGTGTCTGTCGCTCGATGGGATGAGGAGATGAGGATAGGAGAGGTGGTAGAGAAGGAGGCAGCATGTGATGACCACCGGGATCCTTAGAAACGGCAAGCTCTATTGCCCACATTGAAGAGATCCTTCTGTATGGACTTCTATTTTGTGATTACTAGTTTTTTGATGAATGAAGAATGGAGCCACTATAGACTTTGTGATATATTCTTGGTTTGCAACATTAAAATTTCATCTTTGCAGTGTGTATAGGCTCTTTCATCTATTTAGAAGTAACCCCTGTAAAGAGTTACTGAGTTCAGCTTTTCATGATGCATGACTCTTGAGTTGTGATATATCGTTCAAAGTTCTTTTGGTCCTTACCGGCTTCTTATAGGAGATGAAGGTTCCTTGTGTGATGTGTGCCTGCATTATGTTGGTGATTTTCGGAGGTGGCATGAACCTTTTGGTGGAAGTTTAGTGTTAACAAATTCTTCCTTGTGACATTACAAAGATATAATGTCATACAAAATGAAACTTGCTATACTGTAATTAAATCTCTTCTTAATGAAAATTTTCTTTTTGAGCTGCTTGTTAACTTCCGGATCGATTTAATATCATATCATATCTTTTATGTTTTCCATCTCAAAGATATATTCTTGTTTAGACAGTTTATTCATCAATATGAACTTTTTGCATACACCTTCTCACATATGCTAAGTTTAGAATCAAAAAGGACTTATTAGTGTTTTAAATTTAGGTTTCTAGCTGAAAGAGGGACAGTTCTTGTATGAAAGATGCATGTAAAAAGATTGCAAGTGGAATGGCTGGGTGTTGTTGGTGTCCACTGGGATGCTATCTGCGTCCATCGCCAACCTGCATGGCGGATCAAAATATGAAAGAGTACAAGTCCAGCAAAAAAAAGAACACCATCTAAGATGAATGGGTATTACTCGTGGCAAGATGACGTGGGAACAATCTACAGTTAGTCGATCAGCAATAATCTTGACAAAATCTTAAACAGAAAATTACCTAGAGCAATCGGCTAGAACTAATCCACCGTGAGCACAGTCGGCGTCTTCGAGACAAGAACTATGAAATTGGAATTCAGCCTTGGAAAGACATGACCTGTGCAAAAGAACTCTTACACCGCTAAAACAACATCCTGACCAATATATCCCAACATTGTCTATAAAAACTACTTGTGAAACCATCAGGACCTGAGGCACTGAAAGGATCCATATTAAAAATAATCTCTCTCACCTCGATCATAAGAAGGAACACGAAGGATGAAAGCATTCTCATTTGAAGTGACCAAACTCGGAACATGCTCCCAAACAATCGAAAGTTACAAACTACCATCACCCGATCCGAGAAAAGGTGCTGATAATAGGAAACAACATGCTCACCAATCCCATCAGGGTCATAGATAATATCATCACCAATATGCATGGAGGAAAGAGACCACCTCCCCTCTCTGCGTTTAAGCAAAGAGTGAAAGAAATTGGTATTCCGATCCCCTTCGCAAACCACCTGCTCTACTCTTCCTCAAAAAAACCTCTTGCTACCCAAGAAATCGATCCAGATCAGCCAAAGCATTAGACTCAATCTGAAGAAGGTCATCAGAGAAACCTTAGTCTTGATCCTCTCCTAAATAGCCATCACCCTGTTGTTGGCCTGGGTAACGTTCAATGCAACATCACCAAAGACCTCCTAGTTCCATCTCCTCAAAACTGCCTTTAGAAGCTTCAATTTCTGAACTAGAACCCCCGTACCACCGTCAGGAACAGAAGAAGACCAAACTGATCTAGCCAAATCCAGGAAGGATGCAAAGCTCATATACCTTGAAATCTGAAAGGCCGCAAACTCGCATAAACACCCGTAGAATAAGAAATCAGCAAAGTATGGTGATCCAAATGCAACCTTGGAAATGTAACACAAGAAACCCGAAACCAGACATCCAAAAAAGAGGGAGAGCAAACTACCATGTCCAAACAAGAAAGAAATTTCTTCCCCGGTCAATCCGAGTATAAACACCCCTCTAGCCTCAATCTCCACCAAATCACAATTAGTAATCATAGCCAAAAATCGATGACAATAAAGGAAAGAGATATTACCGGTGGTTTCACGCACTCCCAAGACAGAATTAAAATTCTCAGCAAGAAGCCACAGACCCTCATAACCAAAAAAATCCATCAAAGAACTCCAAAGGAACCTACGGATGGTATAGTTCACGCTCCCATAAATAAAGAAATTTGTTACACAACCCCAATGCCAACTAGCAACAACGGTGACATACTGAATATGAGAAATAAAAAACAGTAACATTCTCAATGGCAGAAGAACCAAAAATCTATAAACAAGGGACATCACCAGAACTAACACAAAGTAAACGCAATCTAAGAGATCACCAAAGAGATGAGAGAACCACATCAAAGGCACACATAGGTTCAGCAAGGCAAAGTAAGTTCAGTCTATGATGAAGACAAAAGTCCTTCAAAGCAATTTGGGTATAACTATTAGCAATATCCCTACAATTACAGTAGAGGACAATCATTTATTCAATCTATTCTTAGTTGCAGCCTAGTCTTGAGCGAAAAAAATAACAAGTATTTTCATTCTGCTTACCTCTCTTAGAGGAGGCTTGCTGCCATCCCGACTCATTAACCTGATTCGCCCAAGTAACACCTTTCTGAATACAAAGCTTGCCAAAAACATTATTTGGGTGAAAATCTTCTAAATTAAAAGAATCTGACTCAGCACCATCACTCTCTGAGGCTGAATGTACCTCTCTCCACAAAAGAGAGGATGGATCCCTCTCATGAGTAAGGCTTATGTGAGTAGCAACCGGATCCTCCATTACTGTTGAGGAAGTCACATCTGAATCACCAATAGGAGCAACAACATGGGGATAAGTAATGGGAATATCTGCAGGAGGAACAACGGGAACATCCGAGGAAATCACAGGGGGAACAACGGGAGCATCTGGCGGGGCACCACTAGAGAAGCCCACCCAAAGGGGCCTCGGCCGAGGGGGCGCAAAACAAAGTCTGCAATGCCTCAGGATCCGTCACAGGCACATCCAGTTCTATGCATTATGAACCTCCAAAACATCTTTCTAAGCTTCATTAAGCTTGCCCTTAAGGTAGTAAACATTCTGAACTCGTGGAGGCTCGATTTCTTTCCTCCCATTATCATTGGCCTTCTTTTGGGGTCAAATTTCCGCACATGACCGCAAGCCGAGGCCATATGACAATAGAGTAGCAAGAAGAACAAAAAGCTAGAAGGTTCTCATAATCCAAAGAGAGAAAGAGACAATCTTCACCAACCTCAAGCATAAGCGAGTCTGTCAGCGACTTGGAAAGGTCCACATCAATTAACATCTGTGTGAAGTGACCATAACCCCCCTTAAGAGTCATCTTAACAAACTTCAGTTGCACTCCCACACCACGCCTAAGGTCAGACAAAATCTAGTGGTCCCAATACTCCCAGGAGAATCATAAAATCGGACCCAAATCTAAGCATTCAGTCTTTTGAGTATACAGATTGAACTTCCGAATCCATCGCTGAAGCCGTCAGATCCAAGGCTTTAAAGAGAGCGCATCAATCCCCAAACACGGGACTTCTCCGAATGCAAGAGAATCTGATAGAAATCTCTCCAAGAGAGATGAGTCTCCATGGTGAACTGAGCTTTCAAATGGACTGAAGCTTCTCTCTCAATACCGACTACCGAGAGCTTCCATGGCTCTTCTCCCTTCGAAATGAACACCCGACTAATGAGCAAGTGCTGCAAAGTTTCAAATGTTTCTCATATGCAGTCAGGTTCATCTTAATTACAATATAGTCGCCCTTCCGCTTCGGAGCGAAAACATCGAGGTAATGAGAGACGACTTGAGCATAGGACTTGGTGATTGTCGGGGCTAGCTGGGGAGGCTCGACGTGCACAAGAGGCGCAACATGCACATGGAGTGCATGGGAGGATCGGCACGAGTAGGCACGTGAGCAACATGCAGGGAAACAACGGACGTAATGTGGGAAGCACCAAGGGAGGTGGGCTTTGAAGTTGTCGTAGATGGGTGGTGGACCTCCGGGAAGAGGTCGGAGAACGACAAAGCAGCCATGGCCGATGTCAGAAAAACATAGGGATCCGCTGAAAATAAAGGGATAGGAAAAACCCTAGCCGCCACAATAGAGAGGGCAGGGGGAGAGCAAAAGCCGAGGAAAATTGATTCTCGTGCTTCTTCCTCAACGCGAGGACCTCGAAGCTCCGGCGGTGGCGAATCGGGGCCCGTAAAGTGCGACGAGTACACCGGGGGGGCGCAATGGCCGACGATGGATCCTAGCGAGACCAGGCGAGGTTAGGACTAGCGTCGTAGCAGTCGAGGCAACGCAGGAGGATACGGCAACATCGAGCAAGCAAGGCCGGAGAGGACACCGAGGATTAATCGTGTGCCCTGGTGGTTGCAGCTGCGGTTCACACAAACTCTAATTTCCTCTCTTTGGTTGTCACCTCTTTTTATTGTTTTAATTTCCCCTTCAAACCCTAATGTTTTCGATAAATAAGTGCATACAAAAATGGTAACATGATTAACTAGTACCTATTAACTAGTGCATACAAAAAATTCAACCATTTGTCTTATTTTCGTGCATCTTATTATATCTAGCATGGCGTGGTGGTGTGGTGGTGGGGGTGTGTGTGTGTCATGCTTGATGTGTGGGTGTGTGTGGGTAGGTGGGGGTGTCATGATTGATGTGTGTGCGTGTGCGCGCGCCATGCTTAATGTGCGTGTGTGGTGGTGGTGTATGTGCCATGCATGATGTGTGCGTGTGCGCGCGCGCGGGGGGGTGATGAGGGGTGTCATGCTTGATATGTGTGTGTATATGGTGGTGGGGAATGTCATGCTTGATGTATGTGTGGTGGTGTGTGGGGGGGGTGATGTTATGCTTAATGTGTGTGTGTGGTGGGGGTGTGCCATGCTTGATGTGTGTAGTGTTGGTAGGTGTGTGTGTGTTGGTGGGGTGTGTGTCATGCTTGATGTGTGTGCTTGTGTGGTGGTGTTGTGTGCGCACGAGCCCATTCTTGATGTGTGTGGTGGTTGGGGGGGGTGTCATACTTGATGTGTGCTTGATGGTGTCATGTTAGTGGTGTGTGACAACTATAAAAAAAGTAAATTAAAATGTTGTTAATTAAATATTTTGTTTTTGATGTCTAGACTAGGTAAAGATGGATCAAAATAGATGCTAATAAGTTAAGTACAGAATAATGAAAAATGGTGTAGAGGAGTTTATTAAGTTTGTTGTTGAGCATGCCCACAATCCTAATCGTATCAAGTGTTTGTGCATAAGATGTGGTTGCCTTGACAAAGTTATAGTTGAAGTATTAAGAGACCATTATTCATTAATGGAATTAATAAAAATTATACAATATGAATATGACATGGTGAGAGTGCAAAAGATAGACCAATTAATACAGATGATAGAAGATGTGATGAAAGGAAAATGTTGATTGTAGTGATCGTGATAAATTAGAAGACATGATCAATGATGTTGAAGTACACTTTATGAATCGCTCAGACTTAATCCAAAACTTGAAAGATGATGCAAAAAAATCTTTATATTCTAAATTCACTAAATTGTCTGTAGTGTTGAGATTGTACAATTTGAAAGTAGAAAATTAGTGGACAATAAGAGTTTCACGGCCTTACTCAATCTCTTGAAAGATACACTTCTTGAGGATAATGAACTTCTAGATCGTACATACGGTTCCAAGAAGATCATGTGCTCTATGGGTATGAATTACAAGAGGATACACGCTTGCCCTATTGATTGTATTTTGTACAGAAAAGATAATGAAAGTTTGGAGAGTTATCCAACTTGTGAAGTGGATTGGTACAAGAAATATAAGAAACAAAATTTCAGCTAAGGTATTATGGTATTTTTCGATAATATCTTCATTTAAATGCATGCTTAGGAATACAGAACATGCAAAGAATATGCTTCGGAACTAGCTGATTTCCCACTATGATTGATTAAAAGTTTTCCAATTTTGGGTGTAATGCAAGGAATCTCCGATTAGGTCTTTCATCTAATGGAATAAACTCGCACGGTCACATAAGCAGCACACACAGTACATTGCTAATGTTTGACTATTTATAATCTTTTTCCCTGATTGTGCATAAAGCGCAAGTTTATAATATTACCATTGCTAATATCGGGTCTTAAACAGCCGGAAAATGATATAAATGTTTATTTGGCACCTTTTATTAAGACTTAAAGATAATGTGAGGAGATGTTGAAGTATTCGTTGCATATCATCAACAAAATTTCATGCTCTGATCTATATTAGTTTTGGACAATCAAGGATTTTTCAGCATATGAAAACTTGTCAGGATATAGTGTGAAAGGACACAAGGCATATCTTATATGTGAAGAATACATATTTAGTATACCTTAGTTTCCCAGAGATTCTTGCTAAAGTCCTACCACTATCGGAGACTACGGAAAGCTTTTAGTGGATCTACAGAAGAAGAGTTCCAAAGGCATTGACTGGTGAAGAGGTATATCAATGGTGAACCATCTCATAGCAAGTTATGAAAAGAGAAGCAAAATACAGTTGAAAAAAATATGTGGAAGAAGCCTTGTTTTAAATATCGGCCGAGTCAGCCGAGATATCGTCTGATATCTCCTTTTTTGCCTACTGTCGATACGATATGGAAATTACTCGCTATATCGTTTGCAGCAAAAAAGGCCGATATTTGAAAATATCGGCCGATAAGTCGCCCGATATCGACCGATAAATTGCCCGATATATCGCCCGATATGAAATAACTTATTTATTGCGTGACTACAGGCCTGTTTAGTTAAGGGTGGAAGTGAGGAAGTGATAATAGTTTCCTTTGGAACTTGGGAATTGGTTAGTAAGTTTTCTGGTGTTTGGATGTTCTTGAGAAGTGTGATTTGAAAAATGTTATGTTTTTTCCGGTGTTTGGATGGTAATGTGGAAGTGGAAGTGGAAAAGTTGACCATAAAGTTGACCGCAAAATAATATTAAAATAAAAATTAATTAAGAAAAATAAAAATGGACTGTAATTAGAATGCAAGTGAGATTTATATGATCAAAAAATTAACTGTTTTGTGTTACAACTTATTACAAATGAAATTTACATGACCACAAAATTAACTGTAGCACTCTGAAAGTGAGGAAATGGTTGTGTAAAAGAGAAAAGAAAAAAGAAAAAGGATTTTCTTATTTTTCTTTTCCGGTGTTTGGATAGATAGGAAGTAATTATACTTCCCCATTTCCTTACTTCTGCCCACATCCTTGCAACCAAAAACCCCCTACGTGCAAATGTACATTATTTTTTACTGTTTTTGCTTGCATATCACATCATTTTTATTAGATAGATATCTATGACACTAAACCAACTTTTAGTTATCAATATTTCATTAAATAAAGTGTCTGATATGAACGCCCGATATGCGCGCGTATCCCTGATATCCGATATGAAACACCCTCATCCGATACGATCCCTAAATCTGATTTTTAGAACCTTGGGAAGAAGAGGTCAGTCTTTTTTGATCTCCCACATTAAAATTTTTGTTTGTGAGACAATACCTTGTTGTCATGCATATTGAGAAGAATGTATGTGATAGTATTATTGACACATTGCTCAATATACCCAATAAGACTAAGGATGGAGTCAAAGCTAGAAAGTATATTGTTGAAATGGGCATACATAAGCAGTTGGCACCCGAACAGAAGGATGAGATGATCACCCACCCCCATCATCAATGTGGGGATACATTGCACGGGTACGCATGGAGGGCGCCTTATCCGACATGTATCTGGACCAGCACGTGCAAGATTTCTATTGGATACGTATTCGACATGTCCAACAAGCGTTTGCCCTTGAACCAGCTTAGGGTAACTAGATTCAGGCCAAATAGTGTTTAGTTTCATGTTTACATGATTGAAAGTTACATAAAACTACATTTATAAGATTTGTGTTTTATGATTTTTATGAACTTAGGTTATATCATGCCTCATCCTAATTCTTTATATAATTATATATAATATTATTTTTGTCATGTCCACAATTTATTTGTATAATATCTGTATATTTGTGTACTGCTGTATCTGTGCCTGGTGTTTATGTCTATGCAACATTAGTGTGGAAATATGACCAAAAGATGATTGGAAAAATTCTTAGCCGTCCAACAAAACCTAGTCAAAAGGGAGAGAATATTGTATAATTATATAATTTATCCTACATAGTAAGCACAAGAACTATAGAACCTTGGTATTTGAAAATTGATCATGCATATATCAAAATCTGATAGCTGTCATTAGAAAACCTGATGTGTCTGACTTTGTTATATGCAAACCTGTGTCCCGTGAAACCATGCTAGATGTTTCCAGTTTATCCTTGTATGAAATCTTTCATTCATTACATATTCATAGGCCGATAGACATCTGATGGTTATTAAAGTGAGAAATTTGTGTACATTAGTAATGAATCTAATAATCATTTTCCACCTAAGTACCTTACAGAAGCTGCTAAAACTTTCAGCCAGCTATGTTTCTATCGAATGGGCGGAGCCTATGTTGGCTCGTTTTCTTGTCAAAGCCTAACTCCATTGAAACTAGGAAGAGGATATCTACTTTTCATATCAGAGATATCGTCAGTTTAGAGACATGGATATCATAATAGGAGGAAGTCATGAGAATTAATGCAGTAAACATTAGCATTAAGTCTCTAGGACAATAGACTAGATAAAGTTTGATATAACAGGACAGCTAAACTGGTAAATATTAAGACTAAATGCAGAAAGTAACAGGTGAACATTGTAAATTTGGTTTGTAACTGAGAGCTACTGCCACCCATGCTTTTGTGGCATTACTAGGTAATGGTGCTAGCCACAGGATGTTTCCTAGATTCATAGAACCATCATACACCACATTAGGTGCTGAAAATGATGATTGTTAGGTCAGTGAAAATGCATGATATGCCAATCAAGAATGTCGAACAAGCATACAGGAAAACAACAGCTTATAGTTTACAAATTGTGACAGCGTGGACAATACTGTTTCAACATTTTTAGCACGAATAGTTAAATGACAGTGAAATTGATAACAGATGATTCAGCAACATTGCAGTAAAGATGAAAATATAACCTTAAGCATGAAACCTGCAAAATGGATTAATGAGTAAACATAATTTTGTTAAAACATAAAAGATTTATTAGAAAATTGCAAGCATCCTTGTAGCCTCTTGACTCACAGTATGCCAAGCCTTCCGGTGTCACTGGCCAGAAAAGATGCCCATGAAACAAGATATACCGGCTCAGAGACACATTAAACCCCACCAATGATGCACGAGCAGAGATCATTTGGAACAAGAATGCAAAGTTATGAGTTCAAGTCCTTTATGCATAAGTCTCTAGTGTTCATCGCATGGGTTATCAAATTAACTCATAATAAAGGCAACATCAACTAAAAATAGTAAGCATAGAAGGACCTTGTTTGCAATGCGAAATACAGTGGGAGTTCTCGTGAGCTGGCACTTATCCTTCACAAGACCCTCAACATACATCAGGGACCTGTTGCATTACAAGATTCAAGACAACGCAAACAATAGTAGTAAAACGGATTCATTTAATGAAAAAATTAGGCTCAGACATGACAAAATCCCAAAAGATCAAATCTTTTAGGCACAGTAGTCAGTTGGATCCCAATTAAAACCCAAAAGATCAAATCTTTACACATTTCAAAGCGTTGACTGGAATTAATCACGTTGAGCACCGTGGGATCAAGCGAGCGCTACCGCCGGAGTCGACGGCAAGGCGTGCCGGCTCCATCATCGGCGGCGACGGCCGCTTCCTTCTTCTCTGCAAGCAGCTCCACCCCCCCCCCCCCCCCCGGGGCTTCTGGAAGCTTCTGGACGCGGACGAGGAAGCGGAGGCAGGAGCGGATGTCATCGGCCTCTCTGTCGGGGACCCTGGAAGATTCTTAAGGGCCGTCGAGGAGAGAGAGGACGTCGGAGGCGAGGTTTGAGGGGGGAGGACAGAGAGAAAACTTTGGGGAGAATTAGGGAAGGGTCAAAAAGGGAGATTTTGGGAAGAAGGAGAGGAGAGGAGAGGAGAGGGACTTCTGCTGATGATTGTAGTAGCAGCAGCAGTAGCAGCAGCCAAGCTGACCCCTCTCTCTCTCTCTCTCTAAAAATGGATCAACTTCATACTTTTGCGAGAATATTTGGAAGCTGAATTTTAATTTAATTTATTGTTTTTCCTTCTTTTTTCTCTTTTTTTTCCTTTTTTGGCTGGAACCAAAGGCGTGATCATTTGAATGTGTGATCGTTCTGTGATATTGTGCTCAATTATTACTTCTATTTCATTTCGGGCTGGATCTTATGAGATTGACTTGCATTTGCGTTGTCTCTGTACAACAGCCTGGGTTTCCATACATGGAGGCAAATATTGTTTCTAGGAGGCTCGTTGCAACCAAGATTGCAGCGTTCTATGAGCAAGCACAGGCACTTCATTAAGAGGCAGGGGGTATATTGGCACACTAGGAAGTGATTAAGGCACACACTGAATTAGTGCACAAAAAAAAATTAATTAAGACACACTAATTTTTTAAATATTCTCTAATTACACTCTGTCATCTTTCCATTCTTTCCCTACCTTCTCTTTCGCCGCATGCTCCGCTGCCCCCGACACCCGCCTATTCCACCTCCCCTTCCGCCGCCCTTAGCCCCTGCCCGGCCCTCCCCCTAGCCCCTGCGCCCCCCTTCCTCCATCTCTGCCTCCCCCCTCCCCCTCCCCTCCTCCCTTCCCCTCCTCCTGTTACAACTGTTTTTGCTGGCAGCAGCAGCAGCTCGCAGCAGGAGGAGGAGGGGGGTTTGAGGGGGAAGGTGAGTGTAACGTCCCGATCCTGCGGGTACAGAGATGTTATTGCGACGTATATACACAGGTCAGAAATACCCTCACTTATATACGCTAAGCATCAATACATGCAAGAATCAGAGTACGGAAATACATGGTGCATTATACATTCCAACATATGAGTACAATTACAAGTTATCACCAGATATGACACAATATTACAAGAATATTATTTCACCTATATGCGCAAATATGAGAATACAAAGAGATATACAAGTATGAACAGTACAAAAAGGCACTCACGAGTTACAGAAGAAAACTCAAAAGACGAGCAGGGGGCCTGGAAGGATAGGGTCTCAGACGGTCTGCCGATGATCCACGCTTTCGATGTGCCACTCTGATCAGCAACCGAGAATACACAAGCTCCAAGCTCCGGGATCTGAACATGAGGATTCAGGGGAATCAGAAACTCCCCAACGAGTGGTGTGGTGAAATGCCAAGTGGCGTGCAGGGATAAACACTCGTGTATCGATAAATCCAAGTCATAAGCATGTATTGAAAACCGTGTCGTGAGCATAGGCATACAGTTGCAGGCAGAGAGATAGTAAATGATATCAAGCAGAGAACATACATAATATAATATGATAAGAGCAGAAGACTAGTGGAATAGAACACAAGTGGTAAGGCAGGATGTAAGCAGCTATAATATAATAATCATAAAATCAGAAATCCGAAGTAGAACCCGATAAAAGCAAACACGACAAAGCATACAAAGAATTATTAGTTGACATCTTTTATTATTATTATTACTCGTCCTATCCAGATGTCTAGATATGTGGACTAGCGTCTCAGCACACATAAAGTAAGATTGTTATTGGAAATCAACGGGGGTATCAACGAACAATATTTACAGTGGGTCCCATGCATACCCGGGACCATGACCCAGGATGTTCCGTTGCTGGTGTACGGAACCTACCGCAAGATGTACATGAGGGTCTTATAGGATGCCCTTATCAAGATGGTACCAAGAATGAGGGAGCCAGCGCTCCCCTCGGTCATCTGGAGGCCTTCAGGTCGAACGGAAAGTTTTAGTGGCACAACATACCATACCATTGTAAACACGAACATATTTGATATTTATAAGTTTCCCCTGACCCGATGTAAGTTGTCCCATTTTATAGATTATTAGATAATTATCAGATTACGGGAATGAGCAGGAACATGTCAAGAGTATATGTGTATCAGGAGTACAGCTTTGTACTGGAATATATAAGGATATATCAAGATGTAGTCAGATGTCAGGTCATCATTCCCGTTATCGCGATAATTATGAGAGTCAAGTATATCATGCTGGATGTCAGATGATAATATGATAGGAGGGTGATATCAGGCAGGCGACAAGAGACAGTATGGTAAATGTTGGCACATCAAGAATAAGCATGTCAAACGATAAAGGAAAACAGTATCGATATAAGAGATCAGTATGAATACCGGAAAACCATGCAGTTTTAGGAAAAACAGTACAAATAAGATTTCAAACTCTTCACAACCATTAATAGAAGAATAAATAAACTGGCGAGCAAGTAATAAGCAAGTAAGCGAACATCCAAGCGGAGCTAAGCATGCTAAAGGCACGGACAGCGAACAGTGTTTAAGTCACTAAAGCGCTTGGCGGAGTTACCGGGACGACTCGGCTTAAGATGCGAGTAGAAAATCAGGCAGCATCCCACCTAGGCGAATGTAGTGATAAAGCACTGAGCGCTAACATGCCTATCAGGCGATATTAACAATGGAACTAGTCGTTAATGAACCTCAGAGAGGTTAAGCCCGGAGGCTGAGCAATACAAGGATGTAGCTAAACCGTGCCTGAAGAGGTTACGCAATCAGCTCGGCTCGCAGACATACGGTGTAGCTAGTAAAATTAGGGGTTCGAGCAAAGCGGTAACGTAGTAAGCCGCGCCTGAAAAGGCTTCGCAATTAAGCTCGGCTCGAAGCCACACGACTTAGCTAGGCTCCCGGTGAAGCTAAAAAACCGGAGTTTAAAGCTCGCAAGCTAAAGTGAAACCGCAGAGCGGTTAAGCCCAGAGGCTGAGCAATACGAGAACATAGCTAAATCATGTCTGAAGAGGTTACACAATTAAGCTCGGCTCGCGACACACGGTGTAGCGAGTAAAACCCAGAGAGTTCAAGCAAAGCGGAAATATAGTAAGTCGCGCCTGATGAGGCTACGTAATTAAGCTCAGCTCGCAACCACACGGCTTAGCTATGCCTCCGGCAAAGCTAGAAAACTCAGAGAGTTTAAACTCGAAGGATGTTAGTACCTACAAAAGATGTTAGTGTAGAACACATGCATATAATGAAACGGTAATAGACAGCATCACAGGCATGGCATATGTACAGGAAGTAAACTACTTTAGTACAAGCATAGTACATGTACAATCCTGAGCACTCAGCCACATACAAATAGAGAGGCCCAGCCCAATACAAAATACGAATACAAATACAATAGAGGATAAAATACAAGTCGATCCGACAAAGTGGAAAAACTCAAAACGAGATGAGGACACGCCCCTAAATCTCTGAAAATGTCGAGAGAGAGAGAAAGATCTGGAGAGAAAGAGAGAGTTGAGAGAGAATTATCTAGAGAGAGAAAGAGAGAGCTAGAGAGAGAATGAGAATAGGAGAGAGAGAGAAACAGAGGGGGAGAGACACAGTAGAGAGAGAAAGACAGTAGAGAGAGAAATGGAGAGCAGCAGAGAGAAAGAAGCCTGCTCTCAGCCCACGGCCAGTCCGCCAGGGGAGGGGGGGAAAGTTGGGTGTTGGGTTTTTTTGAAGATGGTGAAGGTGATGGTGGTGACGAGATGAGGGATTGAAAGTGGTGGTGATGAAATTGAAGAGAAGGAAGAGGTTATGGTGGTTGAGATTGAGGAGAAGGAAGAGGGAATTTGGCGGTGGTGATGGTTAATTTGAAGAAGATTGAGATGGTGATGGTGGAGTTGGGGTGAGAGAGGAGGAAAATGGGAAGTGGGAGCCGCCAGAGTTGGGGGGGCCACCGGGGAGGCGGCACCGGAGCTGGGGTGCCGGCGGTCACTTGGGGAGGAGATGAGAGGGAGAGAGAAGAAGAAGAAAAGGAAGGGATGAAGGAAAGAAAGAAAAAGAAAAGAAATGAAAAGAAAAGAATGAGAGTGATGGAGAAAGAGGTTTGATGGGGTGATGGGGACCGGACCCATGTTTGGGGGGGAGTGGGCGCAGATGAGTTGATAGGGGAAAGAAATGGAAAGAAAGAAAGAAATGAAAAGATTCCAATAAATAATAATATTATATAATATCGAAAATATTGACTGTTCCAGAAACCCCTAAAAATACCCAGAGGTAGAAAACATCACCCTGAGAAATAATATGAAGTCGGTTTTCAGAAATAAAATCTCGTTTTCAAAATAAAAATCCTGAAATCTACCAGGGATACTGACCAACACCAAATCCGACCGAGTTCTGATAATCCAGAAAATTCACCAAAAATATATTAAGATAGACAATGTGATTTTAAGAAATAATGTGAAAGCAAATTTTGAGAATTCGACTCCGTTTGTAAATTAAAAATCCTGGAATCTTTCAGCGATACTGGTCGACACTAAATCCAGCTGAATTTTAATAAATCCAAAAAAATCTCAAAAAATACACTAAAGTAGAAAATATAACTCTAAGAAGCAATGTGACAGCGGAATCCAGAAATTCAGCTCCGATTGTAAATTAAAATCATGGAATTGACCAGTGATACAATCGACACCGATTTTGAAGATTTTATAAATTAATTCGAAAAAATTCTAAAAAATAATGAAAAATCTAAAATATTGAAAAACGATGTTTAAAACTAAATCGATCAAATCTGACTAGCAGAAATACCAAATCGAGTAATACACTAGGATCGAGTCCCCGGTTCAAACTAAGGCTGACTCCGAGCCTACGAATCCGGATCTAATGCAAAACGATCACATAAATATTCATAAAATAAAAACAAATACATAAAGTAAATCAAAAAATACGATCGAGAATCTGAATATGTAACTAAGTACGTATTTCGGGAATAGGGTGTTACAGTGAGGGCGAAGGCGAGAGGGTGAGGGCGGATGACGGCAAGGGGTGAGGGCGGGGGGGGGACCATCGGCGGTCGCCACGGAAGGAGAAGCAGAAGAAAGAAGGGTGAGGAAGAAGAAAGGATATTTTGGACTTTACACTGGGGATAAAATTGTCCAAAAAAAATGTCACTCTTGTAATTAATTGGTGCATGCCTTAAATCAATTCTTGTTGTGCCAATATCCATGACTTTTATTAAGTCTTTCATAAAACATGGAGACAAACAATGGTTAGTTTATGTTATATCCATAGGTGATAAATTTTTGGGTTTCTAGATAGTAGTCTCTCAAATCTTTCATATTTTGATATTACTCTCTCATATCATTTAGATTGCTATTTGGTATCTCAAATCTCATTAGTTATACATAATTATCCTTCTGTTAGAATTTCCATCCAAATAGTTAACTGTGGTTGGATTTAAAGTTAACTAAGGGTGGTTAATTACTTAACTACCCCTAGTAGCTCACTTCACTACAGTCAATGACAACCTTGATTGTCGTCACCTCCTCTTCTCCTTCCCTGTTTCATCCTCTTTCATTGGCTTCTCTTTCTCTTTATCCTCTTCTATTCTTTCTCTCCACGGTCGCGGCCTTACTGCCACCGGCCTTGCTGATGACGATAACAATTATGCGCAGTCACCTCCTCCTCTCTGATCCTTCCTCCACAAACAAACCACCACCACCGGTGCTACCATCAGCATGCCTGCGGTGTCAGATTTTGCCCACCCGCTCCTTCTCTTTGCCCACCCGCCAGGGTCACTACCTCTAGCACTCCCTCCCTCTCTTCGCCCACCCCGTCGGGGTCACTACCTCTAGCACTCCCTCCCTCTCTTCGCCCACCCGCTCGCTCGAACTCCACTCGCTCTTCTTCATCACTGTCGCCCTAAAACTTCCTCAACCACCACGGGCTCTGTAACACCCCGTTCCCGGAATACGTACTTAGTTGCGTATTCATATTTTTCGATCGTATTTTTTTGATTTACTTCCTATATTTGTTTTGTATTATGAGTTATTTATGAGATCGTTTTGCCTTGGATCTGGATTTGTGAATTCGGAGTCAGCCCTAGTCTGAACCGGGAACCCGATCCTAATGAATTGCTCGATTTGGTCTTTTCGCTATTCCAATTTGACCGATTTCAGTTTTAAACATCGTTTTCCAATATTTTGGATTTTTCATGATTTTCTGGAATTTTTCAGAATTAAATTGAAAATCTTCAAAACCGGTGTCCACCAGTACCACTTCCATCACCAACTTCATCACCTTCCCCACCACTACCTACACCACCTTGACCACCACGAACCACGCCATCTTTCTCTCCTCGGAATACTCTTTCTAACGAGGTATAGCTTCGTTCTCCGAAGCCTCGTTTCCAAAACTCCATTTTCACCATTTCAACTAGAGTTGCACCACCATTGGTTGGACTTGGGCTTTGGCCACCCGTCTCCGGCCAATTCCGGTCATCTCCGACCATCTCCGGCCACCTCCGGCCGTCGCTGGCAACTTGACCGACCACCCCCCTTCCATTCTTCTTTCTTTCCTTTCCTTTCCTTCTTTCTTTTCTTCCCTTCATTCATCCTTTCTTTACATCTCTTTTCTTTCCTTCTTTTTCTTCCTTCCCTTAAAATTTCAAACCTGCGTCCCTCTTCCTATTGTTGGCCAAATGGCCTTCCACTCTAGTTTTGATGATGATCAACACTCATGTAGTTATGTTTACTAATATTCTTGTGTTTCTAAGTTTCAGATCATTAACAGGATATTAGTTGGTAATTAGCTTCAACAAGATGATTAGAAGCTATTCATGATGACTCCGGTGCCAAAGCTTAAAGATCATACCTTTGCACTTGGAGAATCACGGAGTTAGGACCGAGTCTACTTGAAGATGGAAGATCGACAAGAAGACTTAGGTATCTAGTTTAGAGTTTGTGTTTTAGATCCATTTGTAAAGCTTAGTTTAGTTGATATGCTCAAGTGAACACAAAACACACACGTTTTATGATTTGATATTTGGTTTTTATGAATAGTTGATCAAAACAAGTTTACATATGGTATATGTATAGTAGATGTTTTCTATTTATACATACATGCTTTAACTTGGTAAACAAACTTATTTTGATATCCCTATTCATGTTTTGGAAAAATCAAGTTTGACAAAATACAGGTTTTGTTTTTGATAAAATTTGCAAGACTCTAAAATGAATTGATATGTTGATATATTGTCTTGAAATTTTTATCACATGTTTATGTTTTAACATAAAATGATAAAACAAGTTTTAGAAAAACATATTTTTAGAAAAACAGTTTTTATTGTGATTAAAACTATTTTTTAGATTTACTGTGAATTTATGGGATTTTTATTGAGTGAAAAGACCTATTTTCAAATCCCGTATCTGTGCAGATCTGCACTGTGCCTGCCAGGCCAGTTCAGTCGACCGGACCGGTCGACCGCACCAAGTGGCCGGTCGACCGGGTCGGTCGACCGATGTGCACAGACGTGCACGCTGGCTACACATTGTAGTCGGTCGACCGGACCGGTCGACCGAGTTGAGAGTTCAACTCTCAGGATGTTTCGGTCGACCGGGCCGGTCGACCGCTAGTGCCCAACGGTCACTTTTCTGACCGTTGGCGGTCGACCGGGCCGGTCGACCGACGCCTGTCAGAGCTGCCAGCTCAGCTCTAACGGCTAGTTTTCTGTTTGGCCTATATAAACTCCATCTCTTTGGGGATTTTGGCCAAGTTTTTTAAGGAGAAAAATTTCTGGTTTCTAAAGGTTTTAAAACAAGTTTTCAAAAGTGTTTGGGGCTTTAATTCTTCAATCTTTATTGTTTTAGGTTTTTGGAAAAATCAAGAAAAGAATATTTTGGGAGATTTGTCTTGGTTTTCATTCTATATCTTTTGAAGGATTTTCCCAAGTGATTTTCTTTGTTGCTAGTTTTCCAAACACCTAGTTTTCCACACTTGAGCTATCTTCTATCCTAAACTATTAGGATCTTGTTTTTGTGGAAAAGATAAGAGAAAAAGAAAGAGAAGAGTTTGAGGTTGTTTGTTGTAAACCTCTTTGTTGTAAACACCCTTTTATTTGTGAATCCCTCTTCGGTAGAGGTGATCGGGTGATTGAGTTGTATCCCTCAAGTGTGAGGTGATAGTGTTGGTTGTGAGCCTCTTCGGTAGAGGTGTTGTGGATTGTAGTTGTTGTAGCCTCGGTGGCTTTGTAAGTTGAGAGAGGAGTTAGGTACTCCTTATAGTGGATTGGGAAATCCTACACGGTGGTGTAGGCGGCGATGTAGAGCAAGGTGCTCGAACCTCGAAACAAATCTTGGTGTTTGCGTATTGATCCATTGTCTCTCTAACTCTCTCTCTTATATTTGTGCAAAGCATCATATTCATATCATATCATATTTGCTTGTGTTGTGCATATTTCATATTGCCTTGCATTTATTTATATTGCTACTCATTCTTATATGCTTGGCTTGATTGTGTGCATTTCATATTGCTTGGATTGCTTGTGTGTGTGCCTAACTTATACTCATCCAACAAGAGCTTCACATAGCACCTCAACCCATTTCAAGGGGAATCAAGGGGAGTTAGTCCAGAGCCTCGCAAGGGGAATTCGGCTACACTTGTTGTATTGTATTAGTTTGTGCATAATTTACATTAGCTTCCGCATTTAGCGCACTTAGTTTGCATTTAGTTTCCTAGATTAGCATTCACACCTATTCACCCCCCCCTCTAGGTGTTTTTCAATTGGTATCAGAGCTAGTGCTCCTGATACTTAGGCTTAACATCCTAGGAGTGATCCATTTGCTTGCTAATCTCATTTGCATTTGTTTGTTTGCACATTCATATATAGTTTACCATGGACTTCATGACCCTCCTACCTTTGACCCTTCCAACATTGATGTTTGGAAGTATAGGATGTCCATGTACCTAAAAACCCTAGGTTTGTATGTTTTTCTTGCGGCCACCAAGAGATGTTATCTTGGTGATTGCAATCATATAGGGGCCAATGCACTAGCCCTAGAGGCTATTAGAAGCACATTACCTAAAGATTATCTTATGTGTGTTTCTAATCTTGATTCCGCTTTTGCAGTGTGGAACAAGTTGACAACAACCACCACCTCCGAGCTTCAAGTGCAAATCCAAAGGAAGAGGAATCTAGTGGAGAGTCCGAATCACAATGCTACATGGTCCAAGGGAATGACTCCCTTGAGGTACAATCGGAACTTCAACTAGATAGTGATGATGATGCTAGTTCTTCAAATGATCATATTGATGCCCATGCTTTGAATGAAGAACTTTCTATTGTGTGTGAAAATTGATTGAAAAATATAACTTGTTGAAAAAGAAAAGTTTAGGAATTGAACAAGAAAATAAGAGTTTGCATGCTAGACTTAACAATGTTTTGCAAGAGAAGGTTGAGGTCTATAATGAAAGGGATTCATTGAGATCTCAATTAGAACTTGTACTTAAGGAAAATAAAGTTTTAAAATCTAAAAATGATTGTGAAAATCTTTTGAAGAAAATGAAAATTTGTCTTCAAAAGTAGATTTTGTTATAAAAGAGAATGTTGATTTGAAAAATAAAATTATTTCTATTTCAAATGATCTAGATGTTTGTTTAAAGAAAAACATTGTTTTGCAAAATAAGATTGATGCACATGTTTGCCATGCTAGGGTAGTATCACACACTTCACCTATTGCATGCCACACTTCTTCTTCTAAGATTAATGATGATATTTATTTGCTTAAGAAGAAGGTTGATTGTTTGGGCTCCACTATGAGCCAATGTGCCTTGAACCACAATCGGTTGGAAACCTTGGTTCGAAAGAAACAAGTTCCATCCTTTATGCATGCACACCCGTCACGGCATACACATGCTTCACACGGACACCATCAACACAAGTATGCTCATGTGTACTCATGTACACATTGTGGACGTAAGGGCCACCTTGCTAAATTTTGTTTTGATAGATTAAATATTGATAATTTAGCAAAGAAGTTTGTTTGGGTTAGAGAAGGGACTAACCCCCATGGACCCAACAAGATGTGGGTACCAAAGACCACCCCTCCTATTATTTTTGATGTAGGTGTGGGCTCTCACATGACGTGAGAGTGATGACACTTTGGAGTGGATGCGTTCCGGACTTCATGGAAATCAAATTGGATGCATCACTTTCAAGGGAAGGTTGGTGGAGATGACCACCATGTTTTGGAGACAAGGAGAGTTGCTTCTTCGTTTTTTTTTGGTAACAATCCTTTACTCCCATTTATTGTTTACATGCTTTTCATGTTCATAGTCTATAGCATGTTTTTATTGTCATTGGATTAGTATGTTCATTCCATGTTTATTAGATCCTTGACATACATGTATAGTATTTGAGACACACATGCTTATATGATCCCATACTTAGTGTTCTCACTTTTGTTTAAGCTATAATGTACATCATGAATCTAATACATGTGAATTTACATAGTAATCATGTTTTAGTTTTATCATGATGACTTTTATATTTGTTTTGATGCTTCATGTTTTGAATATATGTTTAGATGTTTGTTTTCATTAAGACTAGTTATATACTTGTACATAGAGTGGGCTACAAATAAATCTATATATGTTTGGGCTTGAATGCATATTTGTACCCATTAGATGTGCTAGTATAGTCTAGTTTTGATGATCCATACATTTTAGACTTGTATTCATATTCTTGGATTTATATGAGTTTTGATTTCATGTATATGTTTATTTTGCCAAACTTGAAGATATACATGTATACCCCTTGAGTCATTTGCCTTTCATGCAAATCTATATTTGGACTCAATTGTGTTTAGGGATATGTATGTATACTTCATGTTTGACAATTCATACATATACCTTGAAATGAAATTTGTTGTGATGAAAATTTAGTTTTTCATGTTTCATGTATTTATGTTTAACTTCATGTATATGTCTACCTAGTTCAAACTAATCTTATACATATACATCTTTTTGAGCCACGTGCCTTAATGCATATATCTAGTGGACTCGTTGAGTTTTGGATATGTATGTATATTTTAGCTTGTATTAGACATACATATGCCTTGAAGATTAAATAAGTAGTTTTATATGATTTTTCATGTTTTTGATGGAATTATGTTTTAAGGAATAATTGAGCTTAATGAAATATTTTTCATGATTATGATCTTCACATATTATTTGTACACTCATATCTATTGCTCATGTTTTGTTTCTCATGAGTTATGCTTTATTGGTTAGAGTGATGATTATCATGTGAATTTCAATTTTGTTTTATTCCTTGCTTGAAGGATTTCGTGCTAGTTAACAAGTTTTCCATTTAACTAGTTGCGGTGTTCTTCATTTTGGTAGTAATTTTCAAACAAAACTACATTTTCAAATCTATCTTTGAAAACCCCTACCTTCCAAGGGCGGTAGGATGGGAGATCATGTTCATGTATGCCCTAAATTGAAAATCTTTAAAACTTGAATTATGATTGGGTGGTAGAGAATATGATGTATACACTTGAACTTATTGTTATGTCAATTGGTATCATTGAACTCTTTCAATTGGTATCATTTTGATCTTCTTGTATACTCATATATGTTTTGTATGTATGTATGCTTTAAATTCCAAGTATATCAAGTTCTATTGGTATCTATTTTCCATACATATATATGTTTGTATTTATGCTAGTGCTTGAGTTTCAATTTTGTTTAAATTGATTACTTTTAAATTGTTATCAAGACTATGCATGACTTTAGGGGGAAAAATGAGTATTTCATATTTTGTCTTTCAATTGGTATTTGTACTCCCATACTTTATGATTGACATTTCGAATTTGGTATCATATGTTTTCAAAATGAAATATATTCTTACAATTGGTATCAAATTTGTGTTTAAACATTCAAAATTTGTTATGTTTAATTACAATTGGTATTTACAAAATTTTGTTTAAAGAAAATATTCAAAGCCTTGATTTGTATTTCCTATATGCAAGGAGAGCTTAACATCTCTCTTACATATAGATTCATGTTGAGTATATTATAAATTGAGGAGCTTGACAACTCTTCTTTATATGATATACGTGTGTAGGGGGAGCTTCACATCTCCTCTTATGCATTACATAATATGTGTTATGTGAATTGGGGCTTGTCATCCTTTCTTCATGTAATGCATATGTGTAGGGAAGCTAACTTAGCGTCTTCCTCTTCATGAATGTATATAGCATATAACATATATTGATTCTCGTTTATTGGTATCAAGATGCTTCATTGACATATTTTTAATTGATATCATGTTTGTAGTCACCCCTTATTGATTTTGTTTTTTGTTTTAGACAAAAAGGGGGAGAACATTGTTTGTATTGTTTTGATTGACAAAAAGGGGGAGAAAGATTTTTACCCCTCATTTTATCTATGGTTTTGATAGTTTACCCCTTTGTTGATGATTGACAAAAAGGGGGAGAAGTATTTGAGTTTTATATGCAAGTATTTGAGTTTTATATGCATGCTTATGTTTATGCATATATTATGTTTTAATCTCAAGAATATTAAGTTTAATTGATTTATAGAGTTTGCTTTGTAATCGTATCTAGAGCTTATTTTGTTTTGAATATTCCATTTGATATCTAGAACCATTTATTGTTTATGCATATGCATGTTTCATGTTTAATATTCATTGCATATATTTATTGTTTATCCCTATGCATGAGTTAAGGGGAGCTTCCTTGAAGCTTATCTTTAATCCATGCATATATAACTCCATGAGTTTTGTCATCATCAAAAAGGGGAGATTGTTGGCCAAATGGCCTTCCACTCTAGTTTTGATGATGATCAACACTCATGTAGTTATGTTTACTAATATTCTTGTGTTTCTAAGTTTCAGATCATTAACAGGATATTAGTTGGTAATTAGCTTCAACAAGATGATTAGAAGCTATTCATGATGACTCCGGTGCCAAAGCTTAAAGATCATACCTTTGCACTTGGAGAATCACGGAGTTAGGACCGAGTCTACTTGAAGATGGAAGATCGACAAGAAGACTTAGGTATCTAGTTTAGAGTTTGTGTTTAGATCCATTTGTAAAGCTTAGTTTAGTTGATATGCTCAAGTGAACACAAAACACACACGTTTTATGATTTGATATTTGGTTTTTATGAATAGTTGATCAAAACAAGTTTACATATGGTATATGTATAGTAGATGTTTTTCTATTTATACATACATGCTTTAACTTGGTAAACAAACTTATTTTGATATCCCTATTCATGTTTTAGAAAAATCAAGTTTGACAAAATACAGGTTTTGTTTTTGATAAAATTTGCAAGACTCTAAAATGAATTGATATGTTGATATATTGTCTTGAAATTTTTATCACATGTTTATGTTTTAACATAAAATGATAAAACAAGTTTTAGAAAAACATATTTTGAAAAACAGTTTTTATTGTGATTAAAACTATTTTTTTAGATTTACTGTGAATTTATGGGATTTTTATTGAGTGAAAAGACCTATTTTCAAATCCCGTATCTGTGCAGATCTGCACTGTGCCTGCCAGGCCAGTTCGGTCGACCGGACCGGTCGACCGCACCAAGTGGCCGGTCGACCGGGTCGGTCGACCGATGTGCACAGACGTGCACGCTGGCTACACATTGTAGTCGGTCGACCGGACCGGTCGACCGAGTTGAGAGTTCAACTCTCAGGATGTTTCGGTCGACCGGGCCGGTCGACCGCTAGTGCCCAACGGTCACTTTTCTGACCGTTGGCGGTCGACCGGGCCGGTCGACCGACGCCTGTCAGAGCTGCCAGCTCAGCTCTAACGGCTAGTTTTCTGTTTGGCCTATATAAACTCCATCTCTTTGGGGATTTTGGCCAAGTTTTTAAGGAGAAAAATTTCTGGTTTCTAAAGGTTTTAAAACAAGTTTTCAAAAGTGTTTGGGGCTTTAATTCTTCAATCTTTATTGTTTTAGGTTTTTGGAAAAATCAAAGAAAAGAATATTTTGGGAGATTTGTCTTGGTTTTCATTCTATATCTTTTGGAAGGATTTTCCCAAGTGATTTTCTTTGTTGCTAGTTTTCCAAACACCTAGTTTTCCACACTTGAGCTATCTTCTATCCTAAACTATTAGGATCTTGTTTTTGTGGAAAAAGATAAGAGAAAAAGAAAGAGAAGAGTTTGAGGTTGTTTGTTGTAAACCTCTTTGTTGTAAACACCCTTTTATTTGTGAATCCTCTTCGGTAGAGGTGATCGGGTGATTGAGTTGTATCCCTCAAGTGTGAGGTGATAGTGTTGGTTGTGAGCCTCTTCGGTAGAGGTGTTGTGGATTGTGGTTGTTGTAGCCTCGGTGGCTTTGTAAGTTGAGAGAGGAGTTAGGTACTCCTTATAGTGGATTGGAAATCCTACACGGTGGTGTAGGCGGGGATGTAGAGCAAGGTGCTCGAACCTCGAAACAAATCTTGGTGTTTGCGTATTGATCCATTGTCTCTCTAACTCTCTCTTATATTTGTGCAAAGCATCATATTCATATCATATCATATTTGCTTGTGTTGTGCATATTTCATATTGCCTTGCATTTATTTATATTGCTACTCATTCTTATATGCTTGGCTTGATTGTGTGCATTTCATATTGCTTGGATTGCTTGTGTGTGTGTGCCTAACTTATACTCATCCAACAAGAGCTTCACATAGCACCTCAACCCATTTCAAGGGGAATCAAGGGGAGTTAGTCCAGAGCCTCGCAAGGGGAATTCGGCTACACTTGTTGTATTGTATTAGTTTGTGCATAATTTACATTAGCTTCCGCATTTAGCGCACTTAGTTTGCATTTAGTTTCCTAGATTAGCATTCACACCTATTCACCCCCCCTCTAGGTGTTTTTCACCTATTCCCGCGTCTGCTATTTTCGGCGTCTGCTATTTTTCGCGTCTGCTATTTCTCGCGTCTGTGATTCCCGCGTCTGCTATTCCCGCGACGCGACTCCCGCGTCTCACTCTCAAACTCGCGTCCCCCTGTACATACTTTCTCTCCCTGTACACACTCTCTCTCCATGTACTTCTCTCTCTAGTTCTCTCTTTCTCTCTCCTCTTCTACATAATACGATCTTTACTTTATTGAACGCGTTTACGCGTTGATTTCCTGAATTCCGAAGATCGGGAATTTCACAGTATTTTTCGTATTTAGGCGAGTGTCCTCGCCTCCATTCGATTTTCTCCTTTTATCGGATCGACTTGTATTTGCATTATGTATTACTTGACAACTGATATGTTATCATTTACCATGCTACTACTGGATACCTGCTTTTGTTATGTTATCTCTTATCACTTGTTCCTTGTTATGACATGACTTACTACCTGTCACCTGCCTGATCACTTTTCATTGGCATGTTGAGACCTTATACCTATTATGATTAACCCTCTACCCATGATTATCATAATGCGGGAATGTAGTATTTGATCTCTTGTTATAAACTCCCGTTATGCTTGTTATGTACTCCTGTTATGACTAGTTATAATCCTACTCATTCCCGTAATCTGATAATTATGTTAATAAGCCATAAAAAGGATAACTTGCACAGGGAATGGGAGGAAGTGATGGATGCCGGTATGATGCCTTGCTTATAGTAATGGAATACAAAACTGACGATTCGTGTTAGGGGGATTTCAGGCCCCCAGAAGATGCGTGTTAGGGGATTTAAGGCCCCCAATGGCTGTGTCCCGGGCGGACGGGAACTACTATAAGTAGGAGCTATCAGTTCTTCATTAGCTTCCAATAATAACCAACCTCGACTTGCTTATATATGGATGTATGTGTGTTGAGATGTACACAAGGACACATACCTAGATATATGGGTCAGACGAGTAATAATAATAAAAGATGCCAACTATGTATCCGTTGTATGATTTGCCAAGAATACTTTCATCGGATTTTACTTCGGATTTTCGGTTTTATGATTATTATACTACACATGTTCATGTCCTGCTTTCCACTTATGTTCTATTCCACCAGTCTCCTGCTCTTATCTTATCATATCATGAATAGTTCCTACTTGATATTACTTGTTATATATCTACTTACCCTTGCATGCTTGTGCTCACGACACGGTTTTTCTATGTGTGCTTATGATTTGGATTTGTCGACACACTTGTGCTTATCCATACACGCCACTTGGCATTCGCGTCACCACTTGCCGGGGAGTATTGACTCCTCTGGATCCTCATGTCCAGGTCTCGGAGCTTGGACTGAAGGGGATTCTTCTTGCTGAGGACCAAGCTTGCTGCCGGGGAGTAGACAGACCAGTTGTAGCTCCAGTCCCATCCTTACTCCTCCTGGTTGGCTCGCGGCATCCCCTGCTATCTCGTGAGCACCCTTTTGTACTACTATTCATACATGTACATCTCTTTATATTCTCGCACTTGCGCCTATCGGTGATGTAATATTCTTGTAATATTGTGTCACATCTGGTGATAACTTTATAATTGTACTCATATGTTGGAATGTATAATGCACCACATGCTTCCGTACTCTGATTCTTGCCTGTACTGATGCTTAGCGTATACACGTGAGGGTATTTCTGACCTGCGTATATACGTCGCAGTAACGTCTCCATATCCGCGGGATCGGGGCGTTACAGGGTGGTATCAGAGCTTAGGCTCTCGCATCCTCAGTACGTCCAGACGGTAAATTATTGGTAAAGAAGTTTGCAACTGGAATACAAGAGTCCTGGTTATACAATCCAACTACAAGTGCAGAGTTATTTATCCCTTCCTTCTGACCCATTCCTTGAATCCTGAGACCTTCAATCTTTTACCTTCCAGCTTCTTCTTGTTACCTACTCCAACCAACTCAAATATGGAAAGACGGGGAACCCGTAATGGTGCTGGTACTTCTCAAGATGGATCCAGTAAAGACAATGATAGTCTGATGAGGGTACTTCAAGGGATGATGCAGAGTCAACAACAACAGACAGATCTTCTACGTCAAGGGCTGTTAGTTGCACCCCGAGAACAGAAGCCAGGTAAACGTGTCAGACTTCAGGAGATTACAGCCGGCGATCTTTTCAGGTACAGAGAAGCCTTTGGATGCAGAACAGTGGCTGGTAGACACGACAGATCTTTGAAGGCAGCCCGAGTCCCCGAAGAGAACCAGGTAGAAGTGGCCAAGATACAATTGAAGGATGTGGCCCGAACATGGTGGTTGGCAGAAGAAGCGACACTGGAGAAACCCATCACATGGGACCAGTTCTCAAAGGGTTTCTACGAGAGATTCTTCCCTGCAACAGCTTAAAGGGACATGGAAGAACAATTTATCTGGTTACAACAGCGAAACCGGTCAGTTGATGAATATGCTGCTGAATTCTTGAGGCTCAGCAGATTTGCTCCCTACATGGTGGCAGACGAAGAAAAAAGGGCGAGCAGATTTCAGCAAGGGTTGAAGATGGATGTCCAAATGTATCTTATTCCTCAACAGTTGAAGACATATTCCGAGGTTCTCTCCATTGCCCGTGAAGTAGAACGAGGACTGGAGAAGAAGAATGAGAACCAGGTGCAGAACAAGTATGTAAAGAGGCCCTTCCCATTGACGAATGAAGAAGACGCAGCCAGGACAATCAATGGCCAATAATCAAGCGACCATTCCAATCTTCTCTCCCTCAGATCATATGCCATTTCTGCCACAAGCCTGGACATTATAGGAAAGACTGTCGAATGGCCAATGGATTATGCTTAGCATGTAGGACCGGGAGTCATGCAATAAGGGATTGCCCGTTCAGAAGGGTAGGAAATACAGCACCAGTCCGACCAGTACTTCCAGCTCCACCACTGAGAGGGAACCCAGAACCCATTGACCGAAGAGCTCCATTTCCGCCCCAACAGTATGATCAGCCACAGAGAGGAGTGAGAACTAGAGCAGATCATGGTAGAGGTCAAGTCTACAACATGACGGCAGAGGCATCAGACGAAGCAGCAGCAGAATGTGAAGCCCAGTATCCAGAGCAGGAACCTTGAGGATGTCACTGTAACCGCTACCCCTGATCATCTGTATTTTGAGTTGGCAATCTTTCGTAAATATTCCACTTTATCATTCTCTCATTGTCGACCCTGGTATCTCCTGTGTTCATCTTCCCTTATCGAAATTGCGAGGACGCAATTTTTGTAAGGTGGGTGGAATGTAACACCCCGTTCCCGGAATACGTACTTAGTTGCGTATTCGTATTTTTCGATCGTATTTTTTTTGAATTACTTCCTATATTTGTTTTGTATTATGAGTTATTTATGAGATCGTTTTGCCTTGGATCTGGATTTGTGAACTCGGAGTCAGCCTAGTCTGAACCGGGAACCCGATCCTAATGAATTGCTCGATTTGGTCTTTTCGCTATTCCGATTTGACCGATTTCAGTTTTAAACATCGTTTTCCAATATTTTAGATTTTTCATGATTTTCTGGAATTTTTCAGAATTAAATTGAAAATCTTCAAAACCAGTGTCGACCAGTACCACTGACCGATTCTCGGATTTTTAATTTACAAACGGAGTTGAAATTCTAAAAACGGCTTTCCTGCAACTTCTTAAAATCACATTTTCTATCTAAATACTTTTTCTAAAAATTTTCTGAATTTATCAAAATTCCCCCGGATTTGGTGTCGGCCGGTATCGCTGGTTGATTCCAGGATTTTATTTTACTATTGGAATCAAATTTCTGAAAACTGATTTCACCAAAAATCTTTATATAATATTTATTATTTTTGAGAATTTTTGGAAGCTTTTCAAGCTACTTTATTTTTTACTTTTCCGGAGTTTTCGGTGTTTTTCTCAGATACTGGAATTCTATCCAGATATTTTATTTCCTCTTTTTCTATTTTCTCTCTCCTCGCTAGACGCGAGTTTCACCTAACCTGTATTCAGCATTAATGCAGAGATCCTCTCCATACTGCATTAATGCTTGCCCTGCAACTTATCATCATGACTTTTTGTCTTTTTCATCAAATGCAACATCCGCGTTTTTTCTCCTGGACGCGGATTTTATCTCTGCGTCCAGTTCATTTTGCCCAAGACGCGGATTTCGTTTCATGGAGACACAAGCCTCATTTTAAGGGAATCTTGGCAATGGCAATATTATAATCTAAACAATTCCCTTTATATATACACCCCCCTTTCTTCTTCTTCTCTCTCTTTCATTATTTCTTCTCCTTCTTTGTTTCCAGCAAACGGCAGCAGCCCAAGGAGCCTTGCCTCCCTTCTTGGTGGCCACCTTCACCACCATCACCTCCAACTCCTCCACCAATTCCTCCACCATTCTCCCCTCCATCTCCTCCTCCATCTCCTCCTCCATTTCAACAACAACAACACCCCACACCACCTTCTTCTTCCTCTTTTCCACCAAGAAACACCAAGGAACCCACTTCCATCACCAACTTCACCACCTTCCCCACCACTACCTACACCACCTTGACCACCACGAACCACGCCATCTTTCTCTCCTCGAATACTCTTTCTAACGAGGTATAGCTTCGTTCTCCGAAGCCTCATTTCCAAAACTCCATTTTCACCATTTCAACTAGAGTTGTACCACCATTGGTTGGACTTGGGGATTTGGCCACCCGTCTCCGGCCACTTCCGACCATCTCCGGCCGTCGCCGGCCGTCGCCGGCAACTTGACCGACCACCCCCCCTTCCATTCTTCTTTCTTTTCTTTCCTTTCCTTCTTTCTTTTCTTCCCTTCATTCATCCTTTCTTCCCTTCTCTTTTCTTTCCTTTTCTTTTTCTTCCTTCCCTTAAAATTCCAAACCTGCGTCCCTCTTCCTATTCCTGCGTCTGCTATTTTCCGCGTCTGCTATTTCCGCGTCTGTGATTCCCGCGTCTACTATTCCCGCGACGCGACTCCCGCGTCTGCGACCCCCGCGTCTCACTCTCAAACTCACGTCCCCCTGTACATACTTTCTCTCCCTGTACACACTCTCTCTCCATGTACTTCTCTCTCTAGTTCTCTCTTTCTCTCTCCTCTTCTACATAATACGATCTTTACTTTATTGAACGCATTTACGCGTTGATTTCCTGAATTCCGGAGATCGGGGATTTCACAGTATTTTCCGTATTTAGGCGAGTGTGCTCGCCTCCATTCGATTTTCCCCTTTTATCGGATCGACTTGTATTTGCATTATGTATCACTTGACAACTGATGTGTTATCATTTACCATGCTACTACTGGATACCTGCTTTTGTTATGTTATCTCTTATCACTTGTTCCTTGTTATGACATGACTTATTACCTGTCACCTGCCTGATCACTTGTCATTGGCATGTTGAGACCTTATACCTGTTATGATTAACCCTCTACCCATGATTATCATAATGCGGGAATGTAGTACTTGATCTCTTGTTATGAACTCCCGTTATGCTTGTTATGTACTCCTGTTATGACCAGTTATAATCCTACTCATTCCCGTAATCTGATAATTATGTTAATAAGCCATAAAAAGGATAACTTGCACAGGGAATGAGAGGAAGTGATGGATGCCGGTATAATGCCTTGCTTATAGTAATGGAATACAAAACTGACGATTCGTGTTAGGGGATTTCAGGCCCCCGGAAGATGCGTATTAGGGGGATTTAAGGCCCCCAATGGCTGTGTCCCGGGCGGACGGGAACTACTATAAGTAGGAGCTATCAGTTCTTCATTAGCTTCCAATAATAACCAACCTCGACTTGCTTATATATGGATGTATGTGTGTTGAGATGTATACCAGGACACATACCTAGATATATGGGTCAGACGAGTAATAATAATAAAAGATGCCAACTATGTATCCGTTGTATGATTTGCCAAGAATACTTACATCGGATTTTACTTCGGATTTTCGGTTTTATGATTATTATACTACACCTGTTCATGTCCTGCTTTTCACTTATGTTCTATTCCACCAGTCTCCTGCTCTTATCTTATCATATCATGAGTAGTTCCTACTTGATATTACTTGTTATATATCTACTTACCCTTGTATGCCTGTGCTCACGACACGATTTTTCTATGCGTGCTTATGATTCGAATTTGTCGACACACTTGTGCTTATCCATGCACGCCACTTGGAATTCGCGTCACCACTTGCCGGGGAGTATTGACTCCTCTGGATCCACATGTCCAGGTCTCGGAGCTTGGACTGAAGGGGATTCTTCTTGCTGAGGACCAAGCTTGCTGCCGGGGAGTAGACAGACCAGTTGTAGCTCCAGTCCCATCCTTACTCCTCCTGGTTGGCTCGCGGCATCCCCTGCTATCTCGTGAACACCCTTTTGTACTACTATTCATACATGTACATCTCTTTATATTCTCGCACTTGCGCCTATCGGTGATGTAATATTCTTGTAATATTGTGTCACATCTGGTGATAACTTTATAATTGTACTCATATGTTGGAATGTATAATGCACCACATGCTTCCGTACTCTGATTCTTGCCTGTACTGATGCTTAGCGTATACACGTGAGGGTATTTCTGACCTGCGTATATACGTCGCAGTAACGTCTCCGTATCCGCGGGATCGGGGCGTTACAGGCTCCAGATCGTCGGTTTCATCGTCGTCGCCCTCACTGCCTTCTCCCTCTCCTCGTTCCTCACCATGTCCCCGCTCGCCTTACCCAAGATCAGGATGACGAGATGGCTCCACATTGATTTAAAGAACGTGAACTGGAGGTGGTTTTGGAATTTGAATTACTGGAACTAGGCCGACGCGGTGGTGGAAGAGGTGGAGGATGCAGGCAGGAACTTCCTGAGGACGATATTTAGGGCAGTGGCACTGGTGGTTGGGTCGTATCTTGTGCCGCTGCTGGCGAGGACAAGGCATAGGAGGTGGAGAGGAGCAGGGAGTGGACCGATAGGTATTTTGTGGAGGTCGGGATGGCGATTGATGGTCGTGGCTGAGGTGGTGGGTACATGTGGCTACAATCATGTCGAATATGGGGTTACTTGAGGCCCAGATGAGCAGTCGAGGAGGGGGATGGGCTTGCAGGGGGTGCCAAAGGCGAGGGTGTAGCCACTGTAGGAGTGGGAGGACAAAGATTTTGAGAAGGCGGGCGAGACGGAGAGAGGTGGAGGCGAGGTTGGCGAGGGAATAGTCTGACAAGTCAGGGTGGAGGGAGGGGGAGGGTGAGGGGGCGGGGGGTGTAGAATGGGAAGAGGAGGAGAGAGGAGAATGGAGGCTAAGAGAAGGCAACATTGTGTTTGTGTGATAAGAGGGGGGATGATGATGGAGGTGATTTGGGCGTCGGTGAGGGCGTTGCTGAGGAGGGGAGGTGGTGGGCAGAGAGAGGCAGTGAAGGCGGAGAAGTCGAGGAGGAAGGTAAGTTAATAGAATATTCTGTTAATGTTAATAGAATATTCTCTCCATTTGGATAATAACTAACCAGAGAAACTAATTAGGTGTAACTAATGAAATTTAAGGGACTAATAATGATTCAAAAATTTGAGAGATTAATATCAAAATATGAAAAATTTTAGGGACTAACATCTTAAAAAGCCCTAAATTTTTTCCAGCTACTTTCTTTGTCTCCAACATATGCGCGGTTGCACACACATAAATCGTGTGAAAAAAAACTCATTGATATTCGATAACCTTACTCATCCCACATTAGTTACGAGAAAAACAATGTCGGGAAAATGCATGTGAATAAGAAAATCACAAATTCAAAATATGTCACCTACATTACTAGAGGAACCGCGTCTCCTAGTAATATTAGGAGAACATCACTCTAAAACATATAAGGGGCTTTTCCCTAAAACAGAACATCTCTAGTAGTCTAGTTGCATCAAATATCCATCCAGCCACACAAAGAATAGAGATTCTGATTCATATAAATCTGGATGCAGCCAGATCAGACTCCAAGTCTCCAGTCCAAATATATTCGCATAATTATATTCCTTGCGACTAAAAAAAAAAAGAACTCGTTGAACACGAGGAACAGATCCACACAAGCACAATCACATAACAACAGTAATAATATCAGAAGATACTTCGTATTATATATACAGTATGAAAGAATATATATCAATATAACAAAGTATCCTTCTGAAGAAGAAGATCTATACAAACAGGCAACAGAAAAGGGAAAGAATAATAATCACTTAAGCTTGCTTTTTTATGGATATCGTCCAGAGAAGATCAGAATCGGAACGAACTGTAATCTCATCCTCACGAACAATGTTTGAAGTACTAATTAAACCACCAAGGTTCATACGCGTGTCAGCTGGGGGGAAAATTGTCATCATGTTAGTCATAAAGAATAAGGTTTTGCAGCAAAAAGCAGAAAAAGGTTTCAGTTCAGTCAATCAGAAGTGTTGTGAACAGACTGTACTTCCAACAACCAGTTTTGGAAGAAACTCATATGGATGATGTTACTAACTGCAGTGATTCAGGAGAGAAATTCTTCATCAGCTTCCACACTGATTTCTAATTTAGTGTAACAGATTGCTCATTCATACCATCCTTTGGTGTGTTTACGGAGAACTAAAATGATCTAAAGCATCTGAAGCTGTTACATGAGAGTGTTTATTTAACAGTCCTATAGTAGACTCAATATTCTCATGCCACATCATCAGAACTCCATTGTGGTTACATGAGAACAAGTAAAATTAATTGAGGGAGCAAAGTTATATACTTACTCAGATCCCACTGCAGTCCAGTTGTAGTGGTACTCATCGATGGAGGGCCAAGAGGAATAAGTCCACAGTGTGGGCCTTCGACTGAAGGCTGGATATATATCTCGTGATGGTGGGTTTTTGGTAGAAGATGAATCAAGCAGTCATCGGATAAAAGAATAATTCTGATATTTGAGAATCGATATAGAACATTGAGGTTTCCAATCTCGTGATCAAATCTTCCTCCAAGCGCTCCCGCAACAAGAATGCACAGCTGTAATTCAAACATGTAAAAAGATTGATTGCTGTAACAAGATCATATAACGGAAATTTTAAAAGGAAAGAGTGATGTGTGTGCATGCCTGTCCTTTTTCTTTTTTGGTTGTTGATGTTTGTTGTTTGGGGTTTGCACGCTCGTGGGGCGCACGTGGTCGAGGGGTTTTCTGGTGGGTGTATGTGTGTTGGGTGTTTCTTTTTTTTTTGGGAAGTGGGGGAGGGGATGGCACGTGTAAAAAGATTCACCATGAGTTCATGACCACCCTAGCAATGTATCATATGAATTGAGAATCAACAAAGTTTATATAGGAGGATAAAATCACCGGGTCTGGCCATGGAATCAACATCTCAAGCACTGGCTCACATGTCTGCAAAGTATAAATCTTAAAAGACATACAATGAAATAAAGTGGTTTTTAGTATTTCCTTACCATTAATCTATTCAGTTTAACTTGTTACTAAAATTTGTTCTGTGTTTTGTTTTTTTCTTAACAACCAATGCATATATAAAAATAAGCATTTGATCTTTTAAAATTTAGTATTCTACACAATCAAATATGGGGACAATGGTTAACAATTTGGACTAAAAGCTAATAGAATGCTATGGTTGGTGGTGACCAGATTTCAGTTCAATTGATCTTAATGTATCCTTAATTCATTAAAAGTAAATGACTTACATTAGGTTTCTCTACATCCGTGTGCATTCACAGATATAAGCTACACACTTGTGTAGATCTGTTGTGTCCTGATCATTTGATTCATCCACTATTTTGACTCCCTGCCACAATTAAAAAGCAATCAATTAAAATGTTTTTCATAATGAAACAAATCTAATTAATTCCCACAAAATTAAGATGTTGGTGCAAAAAGAAATGAATGCAGAACAAAATATATTAAACTAAGGTTAACGGGCCAGATGATAATGCCTCCAGTATCCACTAATTAAATCACAAAGACAATAGGATTGAGTTACAAAGACAAGAATATTATGAGAATCAAAAGCTCACAAAAACCAGTTGGCTTACAGGACATCGTTGAACATATTAATGGGAATAAAGTCTGTTGTAATTGCAATCTCACATAGGCCCCACCAAAGGATCTGCAGACTGTTAATATCTGGTAATCCTCCAGAAGTATTTATTAGTTCTGCTGAGATATTTAGCCAATATCTTCAGCCATCTGGACATGTTCAAACAAAGAGGGTCCTTGGCGCTTTTTCATTACCATCCATGATTCTGTCACTAGCTACAACAACTACAACATTGGATCAGTTCATCAACACTTCAAGCATATATTTATGCATATCCTCTCCAATCAAGGGAAAGCTACTCAGCCTCCCTAGAAGTAACCTCCAGAACCTAAATCAAGATATGATGACCAGCTAATACTCATCTAAGTCATCTGTTATTCGCTGGAGTCATGACCGTTTAAGCTTCAATATTTAGTTTG
The DNA here is from genome assembly GCA_038442645.1 of Agave tequilana. NCBI lineage: Eukaryota > Viridiplantae > Streptophyta > Magnoliopsida > Asparagales > Asparagaceae > Agave > Agave tequilana. Next base: position 46,271 of record JAVJIF010017124.1, on the reverse strand, counting down.
CATCCCTAAGCTCACTTGCTTAAATTGTAGCTCTCTACCATTTATGTTATTGAGGAATCCACTAAGTTTAGCATAGTACTAATCTAGATCCATATTTTCAAACAAAACTGAAAGGCGGATAACTGGTCTATTAACAAAATTTTTACTGATCTAGGTGAAATTTGAAACATGATAACTCAAGCAGGTATCAGTGTTTATAAATTATAGATCCTTTGAAACCTTAAAATGTGTCCCAGATGCCTCTTTGGCTAAATAAGTTAGACCAGCAATTCCCTCTAGTGAATCTATCTTCTTTCCCCTTCTTCTAGACTCTTTATTCTGGGAGAGGATTGCTTCTTGATTGCATAAGTTTAGCTTAAAGCACACAATCAATAAGCAATAAGTTAGCCTAAACCACATGCATCTACGTATGTGCAATCTATTTATTACTAATATATTCTATTTTTGTGACCAAGTCCTTCATTTTAAAGAAATTTCTGCGTCGCGTGACCGTATCATGCTGTGCCCCAGTCTGTGCTTCTTAGGGCTACAGAATGCGTGTAACCAAAAAGAACATACCAGAGAAATATTTTACATTGACTGTAAACAAGATGGAAATATAGTAAAATAAATCATTGGGTCACTGCATTACAATTTGAGTGCTATAATAGGCAGGAAAAAACCTACCGAATTGATATAATACTCCTTTACATCTGATCTTATTGAATCCATATCTCCTTTGATCACATCTGGCTTGAACCTGTTTATCATTGCAATATAAAATCTAAGCCTCGGTAAAAACCTAACATAATAAATGAAACTAACTAGCAAAAACAAACATGTAGTATAGAACAAGGAAATCTTCCATAATTGTAAGAAGAACAAAGAAATCTCTATATCAATCCACGGTCACTGTTTGTCTATCACCATCCCTATAAGGGTAGAAAGGCTTTACCATTGGTTCACCTCAACAGCGCCATATGATGCAGCTATGCAAATTTCAACTACATTTAAGGCGTGTTTGTTTCACCGTAAAAGTCCGTAAGCCGCAAGTGACAATTGCGAATTACGACTTACGGTGTTTGTTTGAACCGTAAGTCATAAAATGCACTTGCATCTCACTTATGATCCACTTGTAACACAAACAGTTAATTTTGTGGCCATGCAAATCCCACTTACAGCCCACTTGCAACACTAACAGTTAATTTTGTAGTCATGCAAATTTGTATTGTAAACAATTAATTGTAAATACATTGATATTTTTATTATTAGATAAATATTTTTAATATGAGAATTTTTTAATTATTAGATTGAATATAATTATTAAATTAAAATTTTTATTAAAAATTTAATAATTTTAATATTAGAATATTTTTATTACTAGATTATTTTTTTATCACAAGATTAATATAATGTATTCTATTTAATTTTAATTCTTTTATTTATAGATTACTAATATTTAATAATAATTTAAGTTCTGATTATTAGATTAAAAGTTTAATTATTTAATATTTAATATACTTAATATTTTTTAATTTTTTAATTTTAATATATTATATTTTTTATAAATTTAATTTAATTTTTAATTATTTAATATTTAATATAATTAATATATTTACTATTTTAGTAATTTATTGGCATGTTTAATATTTTTAAATCACAAAACAGTTAATTTTGTGGACAATTTTTTCACTTACGACTTACACATTACGACAACCAAACACCATAAAATAAATATCACTTTCTCAGTTACAATTTATATTACCAACCAAACACCGTAAAACTTACTTCCATGTAACTCACTTAGAACTGTAACCTTACGACTTACGACTTATGGCCACTTACGACAACCAAACAGGCCCTTATAAGGTTAAAAAGGCCTATCATTGCTTCACATAATATCATTGCATGGTGCAAGTAAACTGAGTCTTAATATATATGTGTCAGGGTAAAATGGACTTTACCATTGATTCACCTCAGCCTATTTGCACAATGCAGGTAAAAGTATTTATCAGATTATGACTAAAATATTTTAAAGCATGTGCAGATTATATAGTTCTGAAACAAAGCTACTTGTTTTCCTTGAAGTCTTCTAGTTTACCTTCCAAAAGGAAAATTGATATGCTTGTTTGGTTGCTAAAGGGATCATTGGGATCTAAGGTTGTTTGAAAAAAATCTGACAAAACAAAAGTGAGAAGCAGCGTGCAACATTTAGGAATAAGAGATTATAGCAGGAGCAAAACCATAATAGAAGATTTTGTCTACAGATACTTCTTGTGTTATCCCTCCCACACCAGTGATGTTAGTGGGAAATTGCTAGGACAATGTCCTGCCCCTCACACCCTAGACTCATCCTACCATGCTGCCACCTTCATCCATTTTAAGCAATCTGTTGACAACTACTCATTCTGTTTTATCCTCTCCACAATCCGACAAATGTTCTTAAATGAAAGGTTTTACCGTAAGGTTCATGACAGTTGGTTGCTGCTTGTACAGGACCAGGTCTCTATGGTCAAAGAGAAATAAAATATGTTCCTATTATCAAAATTCATTGCATTGTGAGTTTGAAATGAAGGAAAAACCAATCTAATCTTGTAATGGTTTCAGTTGGTGCTCAAAATATGGGCAACGGCAATCTACTCCTGTTATGACCTCAACCATGTTTTCCAGTTTGACCAATAAAATAACATTCAAAAGTACCAAAAAGAGTCAGGGATGTTTAAAGATCCTAGCAATGTAAAGGTCATTCCAATGTAACAGTACATTGTTTAGAGTACAATGCAAACTTGTATTACATTCAACAACTATTCATCTATTTTTTCACAAATATAATCACTAATCAGAATAAAAATTACATGATATTACTAACTTTCTGTCAGTGAAAGTAATGTAAAGAAATCAAAACTTTATCCAGAATCTCACAAACTTAGAACGTATATAGCAATTTAATCAACACAAGTATCAATCTGAACTTCACAAGCCATTGAAATTCACAGGAGACTACCATTCTCATTGGCCGACGTTTCCTAAGCAATTTATTCTCATTCAGTTAGAAGTTTTTCCTGAGCATAAATTTCGAACTTTCAACAAGTACACACTTCTTCAACTTCAGAAAGTTCAAATTTTTCTCACGAAATCTTTCAAATCACCCAAAAAAGGTGTTTTTTAAGAAAATCTAACCTCAATCGAATGTCGAGAGGATCCTGGTCCGGAAAAAGCTCCGGCATCTCGTCGTGGATACGATTCGCACCGCCATCAGCGCAGAGCCGCAACTTTGCTGCTCTAAAAGCGGCACCAACACAAAACCCAAAATTTACATAAAAATATTTTTACAGAACCCTAGAATTAAAAAAAAAAAAATCAAAACCCTAAAAAGGAGGGCGTACCGTGACTCCAGATGAGAGGGGTGAAGCGAGGGAGACGCTGGTTGAGGACGACCAGGGCGTACGTTAGAGCGGGGCCACCGTTGGCCTGAGGCGGCGAGCGGAGAAGAAAGGTCGACGAATGAGTCATCACCTTCATTGACTCCATCTTCTCTCTGGATTCTGCTAACTGGCGCCGACCGACGATCGCGGAGCTCACAGTCTCGCCCGTTGATTTGGCCACCGAGAAGGGTTTTGTAAATAAAGGAGGCCTTTTTGCATATAGGTCCTCTACATCATCCAATTTGTGTAAAGCATCCTGTTGCAATTGAGATTAAGACCCCTATGTTTAGAATTCATATTGAAATATATTTTTAATCTATATAACATCTAACTACATTCACATAATTACGAAATCTAAATCATTCACATAATTACAAAATATAAATCATCAAGGAAATTATAATTCACCTGCTTTAATATTTTAAAACTAATTAATAAATAATTAGAATTATAGTCTACTTATAATTTAGAATCACAAATTCAACAAAGATTCCAAAACACTAAAACAAATGATTGAAACTAATTGATTATATGTATAAATAGTTCTAGTTTTAACATGCATAAATTGAGCTAAAAAGTAGATAATAATAATAATAATCAATATATTACGTGATACAAGCTATCAAAAAATAATTGAATCTTCTATTTTGTATTGTTCAAAACTCCAAAACTTAATTATTAATATATTTGTATGCTTGTCACAAAAAGTTGACGTCTGAACGACAAACAAATTTCTTAAATTTGGTTGTTGTTATAAGCTACCCGGCACGTAGGCATAAATATAATTGTACCAATAAATATTTATATATCAAGTTTTGACTTCAAACTTGGTGTGCTAAATTAACACCAGTGCTATATTAACACCAATTGAAGTGTTCAAACACCCCACGCACTCAATACAATATTTTTATTCTTTGAAATACCAACAACCCAAATTACAGATTCGAGAGGGTTCAAACGCAAAAAGGGAGACACGCCAGCAAGTTTGACTTGACCAGAGAATAATATACTATATCCTTCTTTTCTCTTTGTCCCCTGGGAGCTGAGAATTGGGTTGCTGCCTTGCTGGCTTTTGACGCGTCACGCGGTAAACTGGTGGGCCCCACCCACCGCCCTAGTTTCCACTGTTGGAACTCAAGAACGTGATTCGCGCCCAAAAATCGGTAAGACCTCTTTTGTCCATCTTTTGTGCACGCTAGCTGTTTGACAAATTGCGTGCATGCAATAATATCCCTGCGTTAGCTGTTTGCATGCAAGCTGTTCGATACATTGCCTCAGTGAAATTTAGCTGTAGTTTGAGCCCCACCTTTGATCCTATGAACTGGATGACTTCTATTTTGAGCTAAAGAGTGGTGGGTGCAATGCTTAATGGAATCACAAGTTCAGTGTTTGGGATAATTTGATGGGGGTTGGAAGTCCGGAGTTTATGAATCATTCGGCAAAGGTTTTAAGCAAGTAGTATGTATTACTCACAAGATGTATTCATGAATTGTTTGTCATGTTGGATGTGTTTTGAGTTGGAGGGAAAATTTGAGTTTCCCTCTTATTTAACTTTTGTTTTAATCCCACATTGGATAGGAGATGAGAGGTTTGGTAGTATATATACCAACTCCTCCCATGCCTATTGTTAAGAGTGTTGGGCCATGGGTCACATCCCCACACGCGCGCACACACGCCAAACCGAACTAGGCCGGGCACGGGTGGCGCTCGCCCAAGACCTGCGGAGACGAATGTAGTTTAGTTTCATTAACCCATGAGAAGACATTGTGAATTCAATCAATGTCTATGCCTTCAATAGGTTTTGTATGCAAGTCATGCATGACATGAGTTGATAATGTACCATAATGATCACTCCAAAATCAAGGGTGGAAGTTTGCAAGTAACTTCCCTACACTAAAAAGTCGAAATTTTAACCCTCGATCATCAAAATAAGAGCCGGCACAGGGGCCTTCTCACAAACAGCAACCTGAATTTCTAAAAGGGGGACTTGTAAGAATCAAGTGCTGGAATCCTTGCCCTTCACTTCCTCCTCTACTTCATGTCTCATCCTTGTCCCATTCTAGACCCTCGGTTTGAGGTCATGGCTGAAGACACTTAGCTTACTCAAGTCATCGCTTAGTATCAAGACACATATTTTCCGTATGATGCTTCAAACTGTTTAATCCTTTGTTGGTTACATGTTTCCTACACCATGTGCTCCAAATATTCTTTTTAGAAAGAGATATTTGATCTAAGCCGAACTCCTTAAAGATCATAGTCTATAGGAGCCTACTCCAGTCAGATCTGTTCATGACATGGTTTCTGGCAATTCTCATCAATTGGGTGTCTTTCTTAGTTAGACCATCTTTACAGACAATGATATCATTGATCACAAGCAAAATAAATGCCTTGACCTTAGAGGGAACTTTAATCTTCCAAATATAACTAGAATGTGACATCCCCTATTACTATCTCACCTAAACAAGACCAGATAGCCACGGCAACCATGCATCTTGAATATTTTTGCTTAGGTGTTATGTAGGTATAGAGTGGATTCGAATCCGGTGAGTAAAGTCAAAAGTGCAATGTGCCATGGGCTAAGTGGAGATAACAACAACAACTATATATCCCTTCCAATTCCAAATCTTTGAGGTGGGCTGCATGATTCCTTTTTTTTCATTCAGCTACGTGATTCTTCTCTCTCCATTCATGCAAGTGCATATCACTTCTCCTAACTGGTGCATTTAGTGATTGCAACTATGATGCCTGCATGCAAAGGAGCCATGTGTCATTGGTGAGAGATGATGGCACAAAATGGCACGCAAAGGCATATGTGATGGATGGATGGATGGGAGACATACACATTAGGATTGGACTCAATAGAGGGTTTATGATTATTCTTGCCATGCAAAGCAAGTGAAATAAGAGGGAAAAAAGGACTAAGACCTTGCATGGGAAGTTGCTTCTCTTATTGGTTGAAAGTTCAAAAAATTGGAGAATGAAGCCTCCTTCCCTCTTCCTTGATTTGTGTGCTATGGATGTGAATCCACAGAAAGAAGAAGGAATTTACCCACCATTTAAAGAAAAGGGCTGATTGCGTTTGAGATATTGGAATGGGCCCAATAACTGAGCCTTTATTAGGGCTGGCCCTACCATTAGGTAGGTAAGGCAACCGCCTCGGGCCTTACCTAGTGGAGGAGCCTCAATTTACCCATATGATATCATATATCTAGAAGGAAAATAGTGTATAAAACTAATCTTAATGCATCTCTATTTGCATGCTAATGTGGCACAGTGATTTGGGTATTTAAACTTCGCGGTATTTAACGTGATCTCATTTGCAAATCTCAGCTCTGGATGTTATGCAAGTCTCGGTCCTCAAGGTGATCCTCATTTATTTTTTATTTTTTTTTAATAATCCACAGTTCTGAAAGTTTTTGAATTGCTTGGCTGTTCTTTCAATAACTCATTCTGAATCTGTTGCATTGTTATTTTTTGAACATTTGAAAGTTAAGCATATAGACAAATTAAGTTATTTAACATCTCTAAATTTTAATTGTTGATTTCTCAAGGAATAGTTGTTGATCTTTTATTTGTCTATCTTACAAATTGTGATTAAAGCGAACTTCCGCTTAATTTGACGGGCTGAAGACTGGGGTTTGATTAGTCTGTAAGGTTCCATCGTTCCTTAAGATTTTAATTTTTAATATGTTTGTTAGCTCTTGTCAAATATCCAAGGGTGCTAATTTTTTATTGCATAATAACTTGCCAAAAATTTGAATCTAAATTTCAAAAGTGCAAAAAAAAGCTAGATGAGTTAATTCAGTCTCAAAAGGGAGCTATGGATAGGTTTATTATTAACAATAAAGTAAATGAAATAATCAGTTCTGATGAAATATAGTAACTGAATAAGCAAATTATTTAATTGAGTCAAGACATAATGAAATAACAAATCAAAGGGATGAAGATGAATAATTTTCTGATAAACATTAGGTTTGCTTGTTCAGTTACTATATTTTGTGATGAAGAATAAAGTAAAATTTTCTCTCTAATCGGACCTTCCTAATATAGAAACTATTGAAAGTAATGATAACTCGATAGAAAACTTATATGATTCGAGATACTAGGATAAGATTGATTCAAAAGTAAAAAATTTATTAGCAGAAGAAGGTCCGATTAAGAGAGAAATTTAGAATTTCCCGTTCGTGAAAATAGAAGAAAATTTTATATTAACTATTATACTCGGATAATTTCAAATGGTGAAAACTATCATGTTGGACATCAGGGTCGTTCCAAGACATGGTAAGGATTTTTGCCTAGGGCCTCACCATGTCTTGGAACGGCCTTGGCCTTTATTAGATGCAAAAGAGGGGTTTAAGTTTAAACCTGCTTCATTTGGGTTCGCTTCGAATCTGACTCGGCTTTTGACCCGGTTTCCATACCGAGTCGGCAACGCCGAGTCAATCAACTCAACTTGAGTCCACCAAGCCGAGTCGACTCAGTTCAGCTCGCAACTTAGCTTAGTTCAGGCTGACTCAAACATGCCGAGTTGACTCAACTGAGCCAACTCAGCTCAAATCCAGTTCAACAGCAGTTCGGTAATTTCGGAGGCCATCTTGCGCTCGTTTCAAGTCCGAATCAAGCCACTTTTAAAGCAACAATTTCGTGGAGAGTAGCACTACACATCTACAGCCTTCACACCCAGGTTTGAGTTTCAGTCACCTACCAAATTCAGCACAGCAGATAGGGCACAACAGTCTAGAGCTTATTTCTGGTGCGAGGCAACCATCTTTCATTTCTTATTACCGCTGTTCAGAAATCTTATGGGTGTTTTCAGCTCTTCAGTGTCGATATTTCACAGATGAATCTGAGAGGAGTTTTGCGTTTGGGCAAGAACGACTCACCCCTCACGTGATATCCTAACCTAACCTTATTAACTGTTAAACTACTTGTAACTACTATTTGAATTAAGATAATTTGTTGGTTGAGATGCTATTTACTTCTATCTAGTGGTTGCATCAGTATTTATCATTTTTTATCGTTTTAGGAGTGCATTTTTTTGCATTCTGAACTTGAATTTAAGGATATTTTATTTTCACTTAGTGCATACATTTAGTTTATCTGACTCTAGGGTTCTCTACTACATCTGTTTGTTTTCTTGATTTTGCATTTGTAGCATCATGAGTTACCAACATTATAGAGACCACCTCTTAGACCGGCTACACAACCTGTAACGCCCCGATCCCAATGATACGGGAACGTTACTGCAACGCATATACGTAGGTCAGATGGTGCCCCCACGTATATACGCTAAGCATTAAGTACAACAAGTATCAGAGTACAACACACAGCGTGGTATATTCATATGCCAACTTACAAAAGATAAATACAAAGCTATACAAGTTATGATAAGCAAAATCACTTTACAAGTGTCCTTTATCACAACCCAAGTCCAAAATGAATCCTATATAACCAAAAATACAAAAATGCTCACGAAATGGATGGAGATCCCGTGAACCAAAAGGAAGAGTTTGGCACGAGGACCGGAGCTAATCTGCCTGCTCACTAAAGAAAGCCTGATCTTCGGTGGATGGCTCCACTTCGACCCAGGCCTCGGAATCTGAATATGCAAATCCAAAGGGTCAAGACATATAATAACAAATAAAAGATAGTCAAGTGACATAAGGATCATGAATAAAGGTAATGAAGTTACAATAAATAGCAATGAATAACAAGCGATGTAAACTCAATAAGGTAAGATCATATGCAACAAATCTACAATTAACGTCTTATTATTATTACTTGTCTTACTGTGATATCTAGCTATGTGACCCAGCGTCCCAGAGCACATAGATCCATATCCTAGTAAAACAAGGTTGTTATTGGAAACAGTGGTTGTATCGACGAACTATGTTTACAGTGGGTCCCGTGCATACCCGGGACCACGGCCCAGGATTGTTCCGTTGCTTGAAGACAGAACCTGCCGCAAGGCTAAACAGGAGGGACTTATGTATGCCCTTGTCATGACAGTAAACAGGAAAGGGAGAAAGCACTCCCCTCGGTCCCCTGGAGTACCACAGGTAAGACCGGAACAGTAATTGTACAATATACCTAAAAGCCACTGTAAACACGAACACGTATCGATATCCGCATATTTCCCCCGACCCATATGTAAGTTGGTGCTTTTTATGTAAAAGTCAAGTGTATCATGCTTAGTTTTAAGAGATGGCATGACAAGTGGTGATATTATTGTTTAACATGTCATGGAACGAGTATATGCAATAATAAGTCATGAGGTAACAAGAGATACATCCATCCAGTAATAGGTCATGTAGAGCCAGTATTGAAGCATGAACAAGCAAGATATAATACACATGTAACAAGTATAAGAACCAAATTCAGAACAGAAATTAACTATGACACACAGTCAGAATTAGTCGACTAGGGGTAAGGGTTAGTCGACTAATAGGGAGCTCTAGTCGACTAACAGAGACTCAAGTCGACTAAGTCTGTTGATACAGAAAGTTGGATTTCTGGTCCAGGGAGGATTAGTCGACTAGGTGAATTCAGGAGTCGACTAATATGGGTTTCCAGAGAGTTTGTTAGTCGACTAATATTTGGGGCAAGTCGACTAATACTGGGTTTTTCCAGAAAACTAAGTTTCAGCTAAGTGTTCTAGTCGACTAGTTCCTATGATAAGTCGACTAATACTGTGAAGAACAGTGAGCAGATCAAAATTTCTGGAAGTGTGTTTGATGGTTCAATTCGTGGTTTTTGGTGACCTAGGTGTACAAGAAGTGTAGATACAAGTATTCTAGGGCTAATACAAGTCTTGGTGAGTGAAATACTCACTTGGAATCGTTAGATCGAAGCTCTACGAGTCCGGAAAGCGGGTAGTCGTCAAAGGCACCTATGAGATCCTTGGCGACGAAGTGAGCCACGATCCAAGCTCCAAAGAAGTGACTTGAACTGGAGGTGAAGAGCTTTGGGGAGTTCTCTGGAGTTAGGGTTCAGGTTGAGGTAGGAGAGGGTTTGAGAGCTTCTCTTCTCTAGAGTTGTAGTGGAGGAAGAAAAAGAGGTAAGTTGCAAATGAAAACCTATATATAAGATGGGGGTTTTGTAAAGGAGATGGAATTTGTGTAGAAAGGAGGGGTTTCCTTGCAAAAAGGAAGGGGTGAGATGAGTGTCCTCTCCTTGGCCACTTGGCCGGCTGTGGGTGAGAGAGAGAGTGAGTGGTGTTAGGTGAAGGGTGAGTGGGATTTGAGGTGGCACATGAGGTGGAAAATGGAATTTGCAATTTTTGAAAAAATGTCCAAAATTCAAGTATTTCGGAATGACCTGAAAATTTTACCAAAATCAAGAATAAGATTTTAAGGCTCATGGTGAAATTCGTTTGAAGAAATAATTTGTAGTTTTAAAATTAAAAATCCCGGAATCAGTCACCTGCCGACTCCGTTGGAATTTTCATAAATTCGAAAAATCTCCAGAAAAAGAGTGTAGGTTGAAAATATGATTCTAAGGAATAATGCCTAAAGGACCATTTAGAAATTCCTAACTGTTGGTGAGTTAAAAATCCTGGAATCGGTCAGCGGCACTGGCCGACACCGGTTTTGAAAATATTTAATTAAATTCAGGAAAATTCCAGAAAATCACATAAAATCCAAAATATTGGAAAATGATATTTGGAATTGAAATTGGTCAAATGCGGATGGTAAATCGGAAAATACGATCGAAAGACTGGATACGTAACTAAGTACGTATTCCGGGAGAGGGGTATTACACAACCTCCGTCAGGGTCATATACCCGTTCAGAATTACATAAACATATTTAAGAATTTAACCCATCGTAGTGACTTGAGAGAACACCATTCTGAGACTATAACTAGGTTTGTTTGAGGTTTACAGCCTAAAATAAGGCACGCTATGATTAATGGACCCTATAACTTAGACACTGTTGAAAAAGCCTTTAATGTTGCGTTAAAGTTAAACTTGACTTTCAAAACGCTAGTCAATACCAAGGCCCAGTGTTCTAAGTGTGAAGAATATGAATATTACGATTATCAGTGTCCCTTAGAGAGTCAACATGTTGAAATTGTGCCCACTAGTGATGTTGACGACTCAAAGGTTGTTGAGGATATCCAAGTTCCTTCTATGACTATTAGCATAATTGAGGACATAGTAGTTGGTTTTGACACACCGATTAATGATGAAACTCAATGTCTTCTGATAGTGCCAATGATGACGTGGATGAAATAGTTGAGCCTAATACCACCATTATACCTCATAACCAGTCGAGTCCCCTGTGCTGAATATAGTTTTATGATTGTTCCTACCGATTCATCTTTTAGAGAGTCATCTGAATTTCTTGCCAAGATACAACAAATGGTTTCTAGTGCTTCATCTTTTTTTGAATGTTCTGAGTTCAATGTACTTCTATCTGCGGGGTTAGATGTGTGTCCAGGCATGTCATTTCTTTCATTCTCTCATCGTTAAGATTTATGCCTAGAATACCTACTGCATTGTATTTGCCTATTGCATTATTGATGATATCACTAGGTCAATAGCAATTTACAATGACGCCTACAAGTTTACTGCAAACCCATATAATATTTTACAGAAATCTATAATTGGTAATAAGGTAATAGTTACGAGTCACCCTGAGGCCACGAGAAAGTTGCAGGCTTGGCGTAAAGATTTCGATACGGCTCTGAAGAGAATTGTTTCCATTACTTATTAGTCGAGTAGCCAATCGGATTCTGGTATCAGCTCTATCTTCGACAGGGATGATGCGTCTCGCTCTACTCTCTATATCTTGATCGAGCTGTCAGCTTTCACAGTTGACCCATCATGGAAACCAGCTCCACCTCCACCACCATGATCTCGACGTGGTACATCAGTGTTACTGTCACGACCACCACCTTGGCCTGATTGAGATACTTCGTGAGAAGAGTTCTCACTCGACAGAGTCGAGTTTCTCTTACCCCAGAGGAAATAATGAAGACATCACGCCATTTACTAATTATTTTTCACGCCTTAGTTTATTTTGAGTTATTATGTTTTATTTGTTTTGTTTTTAGGACCACATCGGTTATATTCGAGAAATAAACTCTTGTAAAGCCTATAAAAGGCCCCCTAGACTTCTTTATGAGGAGATAATGAATAATTAAAACTTTTCCAGTTAAATTCTCTTAAGTGTGCTTTTGAGTTTTAGGTACGAAGCCTGTGGTGCAAGCGAAGCCCGCGTAAAGGGTGCGAAGCCCATTTCTAAACCCTAATCCCTCTTTTCTTATTCTTCAATTCAAAACCTAGTTTTCAATTTTTAATTTGAAGGTGATTGCGATCCTCTCCCATTTTACATCTTAAATCTTTTCTTTGAGATGAAGATTCAGATACAGCCAAACCTAAACTGATAAAAAGGCATCTTATTCTCAAACCAAACTGACATGTGCATCCATGTAAATATAAACTAGTCATATAACTGTGTCACTCCATTCTCTAAACATGATTAATTAGTGTGATTAGCCAACAAACTCTGATCTTTCTGTCTCTAATTATTCTCAAGCTCCCTTAATCCTCTATCAAGCATATAAATGCATCCAAGAGGATGTGTACATTTTCGATGCAAACTCGTTCCTATTCTCCTTATGCCAAAAGTTTATCCTTCTTTCTCCCAACTATCAAAATATTCTTCAATTTTCATCCATGTGAGTTCCAAACCTGAAACTTTTACCATATGGATGAAGTCACTCATCTTGAATGGCAATGGCTGCATTGTCTATAATTCCAAGGGGCAGATTGCTTACCGTGTCGATAATTATGACTACAAATGTAGGGGCGAAGTCTATATCATGAATCTTGATGTGAAGATCCTGTTTAAGATAGTCAAGAAGGTAAGTGAATTTTAACTTTGTATCAAATAAGTCCATGACCAATATCAGGTTGAGATATAGCTAGCTACAAAAGCCTGAAGGGAAATTTGTTTACCTGCAGAAACTTAGAATTTGTGGGAGATGGGAAGGTTATAGATTTGCTGATGGTTCACAGATGGAAGATTGAGGCCATGGTTCAAGGTCAAGAAGCCTTGTTGCATTCTTCAAGGTTATCAACCATTATATTGTGAAGTATGGGCTGATTCTGACCATGTCATGCGCTGTAAGATAAATGAGTTTTCTAGTTCATCATTCATCATTCAACATAGTAGGCACTCAGGCAAACTGCTCGCTGAGGTAGGATTCTTCTTTGCATGCTGGGGAAATAGCTTTGCTACACACAATTACTCTGTTTTGCTTACAGATTGATGCTCTGATCAGGTAAAGAGGAAGCGTACAGCGGCAGGAGTTGATTTGGGTGATGATGTCCTGACTCTGGTGGTGGAGTCCAATATAGATCTGTCTCTTGCAATGAGATTGGTGGTTGTACATGGTCTAATGAAATGTAGCATGTGAAGCACAGAAGACTTGAAGTCTTTTTGAAGAGTTCAAGTATTAGTTTGAAGTTGTTTATTGAGAGAGACCCTAGCTTTGAATTGTGTTGAGTGAGAGAATCTTTTATTGTTGCAGTTCTCTTTTTATGTTTAAGGTTTATTGGTTAGCCAAGAACTTTAGAGGGATCTGGTAGAATCCTTTTCTGTACCTTTGGGGCTTTTTGTGAGTATTGTAAAATTGTACTCTTTTTTGTCCGATTCAATAAACAATATACCTTAGATGAGGAGAGGTATTCTTGTTCATGCATCAATCAGATGGTTTTTTTCCATCTTTAGGAGCATTTGGAGGAAAATTAGACCTTAGAATGACAACACCGCTGCGTGCATTGAACTTGAAGCATATACAAAGACATAAACCTGGTGCACAAATTATCATTTATGATTTATGGGATAAGAACTAGAATAATTAGCTTACTCGTATTGGAAAATTAATCTCCCTCCTGATAATTTTTTTTTTTTGGGTTTACTTGCCATAAATTTCTTGCAAATAGGATTTATAGCATCAAACTTGTTGTGATGAAACCTGAAAACCATTCTATCAGCAGGTTCTTAAAGAAGGTACTGAAATAAAACAAACCAATTCCAATCAACTGGACAAATCAGACACAGAGTTATCATTTAATAAAATGGCCGTAATGGACCAAAATCCACCAACTATAGGAACAAAGATTGATCACCAAAGGCTATACAGTTCTTGAGAACCAGAAACGGTTCCTGTCAGCTCTAGTATTCTCAACACCGAGTGAAATGTGCCAAAATTGCTGCCACAAGTGCCTTGCAATATATGGAGATTGGTCGGTGGTGAGGGATACATTTTCTAGGAAATTTATGACATGGATTGATTGGAGCAGCGCAGTGGGTAAATTTCTAAGGAATTAATTCACGCACCAAAATAACGGAGAGAGATAATTAAATCGAAATCCCAACAAGCACAACACACAGAACTTACGTGAAAACTCGAAACGGGAAAAACCACACGGAGAGAGAGGAGAATTCCACTGTAACAATAGTGATTACAGGTGGGATTCTCTAGTGCGCTAGAGTTTCTGGATTCCGATTGTGATCTCCCTCCTCATTGGGAGGGTTCTGTTATTTATAAAGGTTATGTCAAACAGATAAGGTTAGGGACTCCTACTCTGTTTGAATACTTAAAATCCTTATCTCGATGGCGGTTGAATCGAGTATCCCGGTTTGAATCGAGATAGGGAGAGTCCAACTCTATTTGGTGGTTTGCACCTTACTGTAAATAAGAACGAATTGCTCCTGAGATGTAATTGTCCCATTTGAATGAGGATTGGGCTTTAGAGGTGGAGATCCCTTGTAATCGGATTTATCTCTTCTAATTATCTGACCCGCTTGAAATTTCATCTGGATGAAGACTCTGGATTAAATGTTCTGGAGGTGGCCACGCGTCGCGCATCTCTTGGGGCTAGAAAGACACGTGTCGCAATCTCAGGCGGGTCAGAAGTGACAACTACAGATGCCCCCTCTGTTCCCTTCTCTTTGGAGGAGGTCAGGAACTATCCCTCGGGGTTATAAGTTCTCGGGGACTTTTGAAGGAGAGAGGAGAGCAGAAAGTGATGTAAAGCCTGAAGTTGACTCGGGTCGATTTGCTGTCGCTTCGTTATTGTCTTGTTGTGGTATGCATGGCTTTACAGGCTGGCAGAGCCTTAAATACACATCTCGTCTATTGCGGTGTTGATCAAGTAACCGTCGCTTGTGAATGCCAGCGATTTTCGAGGAAGACATGGCATATCTGGTGCGACGGTTCGAGTCCCTTCTTTTATGACACGCGTAGGGTCTCAAGTCGAGCAACGCTTCGTCTTCCTTTGGGATTCAGAGGCTGAGCGGTTGACGCTTAGGCTTCTTCTCCCTATAAATAGGGCGGAACTCTTCAGGAGAGATCTGAATTGCTTCATGAAAGTTTCTTGCTGCTAAAGTCTTTCTCTATTTTGTGAGTAGTGATGTCTCCTTCATTCTTTATCCGATGGAGGAAGGAAATGGAGAGGATGGTGACATCTGTTGCCCTCCTGATGTTCAAGAGTCCGTTTGTCAAGGAGTTTCAGCTCTTGCAATAAGCTAGTCAAGAGGTTTCAGCTTTTGCAAAGAGGCCCAGCTGTGAGGATGGACAGGCAATGACCTTTTTCCTGCTTGGTCTGCATGTCTGGCCTTTGGTCGGAGCAGACTGGGGGGAAGTTTGAGGTTGACCCCTTTTTCTTCTCTTGCAGCGAGCATGGAGTAGGGAGCATAAGGGCATTCGATACTGACTCGGTATCAGGGGTCGATTATCTGTGCTCTTATGGGGTGCCGCCTCCTTGTCCATCTCTGCTTCGGAGTTACGATCTTGGCATTGATATCCTCCTTTACCTTGCAGGCTTTAATCTACAACTTGATCGCGGTTCTCCTTACTGGTGGTCTTCTTGGGAGTTCTCGGTATCGTCGCTCATCCGTCCCAGAGGGATTGTTTGCTTAAGAGTCATGATCTGGACACAACTAGGGAAGCGACAATGAGCGCCTCCGCTTTTTCACTCAAGAAAAACACATTCATGCAAAACTAAAACTTGTACTTGTATCACACTTATTAGATGTATCCATACTTTGTACTTGGATGGATGTAATAAAAAAAATTTATAATAAAGCAGAGAACTTTTAACACATGTATTGTTTAGATCTTGTCTTGTTTGAGATTTGACTTGTTGTGTCTGTTCGGGGTGCTGCCTTAGTCCCGAAGCGTTTGAGATGACTTGGAATATGGTTCCCGAACGGGATTTGTTCCACAATGGCACCTACGAATGTTTACCTGAATGGAGGAAGCTTCCAGCTTTGGAGCTGTGTTGCAGATGTTGGTCCAAGGTAGATGTTGCCTCGCTCGGGGGGGGCCATCGGGGTAGGTCCCGTTGTGGGCTAACTCCGAATGGTTAATGCAGGTGAGCTTCCGTCTTTCAGGACATTCCTCAGAAGTAGCAGCAGGAGCTATTTTGTAGCTGTCAAGGTAGGACTCATATAGGCAGTGGATCTGCTCGGGTAGCCATCCGGGTATATCTCATTACAGGCTGGCTCTGAGGGATCGACGTGGGCGAGCTTTTCAAGAGACTCCCCAAAGGTTTGCTGTTAGGGTGAAAACCTGTATAAGCTATGGATTTACTCGGGCGGCCATCAGGGTATATTCCATTATAGGCTGGCTAGCCTCCATCTTTCAGGAGGCTCCCAGAGGGGTCGCCGTCAAGGTGAAAACCCGTATAAGTCATGGATCTACTCGGGCGACCATCAGGGTATATCCCAATATAAACTGACTCTAGGGATCGACGTGGGCAAGCCTCCATCTTTTAGGAGGCTCCCCGAGGGGTCACCGTCAGGGTGAAGAATCGTATAGGTCGTGGATCTGCTCAGACGGCCATCAAGGTATATCTCATTATAGGCTGGCTCTAAGAGATCGAGCGGGCGAGCTTTCATTTTTCAGGAGACTCCCCAAAAGTTACCGTTAGGGTGAAAACCCGTTTAGGCTGTGGATCTGCTCAGGCGGCCATCAGGGTATATCCCATTATAGACTGGTTCCGAGGAGGTTCTGAGGGATTGACGTGGGCGAGCCTCCATCTTTCAGGAGACTCCCCGAAGGGTTGCCGTCAGGGTGAAAACCTGTATAGGTGGTTGACCTGCTCGGGCGGCCATCAGGGTGTATCCCATTATATGTCGGCTCAACGTGGGTGAGCCTCCGTCTTTCAGGAGGCTCCCCAAGGGGTTGCCATAAGGGTGAAGACCCGTATAGGCTATGGATCTGCTCGGGCGGCCATCAGGGTGTATCCCATTATAAGCTGGCTCTGAGGGATTAATGTGGGCGAGCCTTCATCTTTCAGGAGGCTCCCCGAGGGGTCATTGTCAGGGTGAAAACCCATATAGGCCATGGATCTGCTCGGGCAGCCATCAGGGTATAATCCAATTATAGCTGGCTCTGAGGGATCAACGTGGGCGAGCCTCCATTTTTCAGGAGGCTCCCTGAGGGGTTGCCGTCAGGGTGAAAACCTGTACAGGCCGTCGATCTACTCGGGCAGCCATCAGGGTATATCCCATTATAGGCTGGCTCTGAGGGATCGATGCTGGCAAGCTTTCATCTTTCAGGAGACTCCCCGAAGGGTCGCCGTCAGGGTGAAGACCCGCATAGGCCGTGGAGCGCTCGGGCGGCCATTAGGGTGTATCCTCTTATAGGCTGTCTCTGAGGGGTCGCCGTTAAGGTGAAGGCCCGTATAGGCTGCAGAGAATGTGCACGATGCTCGGGGCAAATATCAGAGTTGTGTGGAACGTGATTAAATAGCATAACATGATCCTTTCATTGAATGTTACATGACTTATATATATTATCGCTTCAAGTGAAAAAAAGTTTTATTACTTAATGAGTTGGTTCCCATCCTGATCAGCCAAGGTGTATGATCCGTTGCCTTCGCGAGCAATAACGATGTAGGGACTCTCCCAGTAGTTTCCCGTGATTCTTTTGTCGCGTGCTCTGAATCACACACTTCACAAGATTAGGTCTCCGACTTGAAATTTCCTAGACTTTACCTTCTTATGATGAGCCGCCCGGATTTGCTGTTGATAGGCCGCGATGTGGATTTAGGCCTGTTGTCTTCTTTCCTTCGAATGATCCAGCATCAAACAAAGAAGGGTGTCATTGTAATCTAGGACAACTCTTCCACCTGGAGCGTCGACATGCTGACGTCGACCGGGATGATCGCCTCCATTCTGTATGTCAACAAGAATAGGGTTTCTCCAGTCAGAACGCGTTTGGTAGTCCGTAGGCCCATAGCATTCTGGGAATTTCTCGGCCCATTTGCCTTGGGGGTAATAAGGTGAGAAAAATCGATGGGCAATGTTGTACTTGACGTAGAAGTTGGCCACTTACTGACGAAATTAGTTTTGTTGTCGGAGATGATAGTGTGGGGATCCCAAAGCGACATTATAACCCACCGATCCTAGATGAAGTGTCACCGTATCTGTACTCGATACGATGTACAAATTTGATTTGACCTTCCTGATAGTCAAATTGAACTGTTTCAGATCTAGATATCATTTTCTAATATTTTATATTTTTCAAAATTTTCTGAAATTTTTCTGGATTATTTTAAAAGAGCTCTGAATTCGGTGTCGACTAATACCGATATTCGGGGCTCTACGATTTTTAATTCACAAATGGAGTTAAGTTTCTAGAATCCGCTTTCATATTGTTCTTTAAAATCATATTTTCTACTTTAGCGTATTTTTGAAAAATTTTCTGAATTAATCAAAAATCCGGCCAAACCTGTGTCACCTAGTATCGCCGATTGATTTCAGAATTTTTAATTTGCAAGCCAGATTGAATTTCTTGAATCTGATTTCAAATTATTCCTTCGGATAATATTTGCTATTTTACAAAATTTTCGGGAACCGTTATGAACTTATCAAATTTTGTCTAAATTAAATAATATTAAATCAACTCTTTTCTTTATTTCTTTCTCCTCCAATCTCCTTCTTTTTCCCCCATTAGCAAGTCAGCCCATTTCCACCACCTTCCTCCACCGACTCCTCCATCATTCCCCTCTAATCTCTCACTAATTCCTCTCTATTCCATCCCCTAAAATTACCCTCACTCCTTAATTCACTCTCTCCCCCTTTAATATCTTTATACTTCTTCTCTCTCCCCAATTCACTTCCTTTTCCCTGAAATCTGGCCGTGCTCCACCACCAGCTGAAGCTCCGCCGGCTGACCCTACTCGATCCATCTATCCTCCACCCACTTCTCGTTTTCTCCATCTTCTTCTCCTCCAATTTCAACTCCACCACCACTCTCAATCACCTCCATCTTCATTACTTTCCCCTTCAATTTCACCACCACATCACCACCTAATTCATCACCACCATCTCAACCTCTCCACACCACCACCACCTTCAATTCATCACTCCACCATCAACTCCATCATCCTCTCTCTCACCATCAACATCACCATCACCCACCACCTACTTTTCATTCTTTCCCCTTTTGACCCAGGTCGTCGTCGGGCCTCTGGTCGTTGTTAGTCGGTCCTCTGGCCAGTGGCACTGCCTGACTGGCCACCACATACGGCCAGGGCCTCCTCTCTTCTCTTCTCTTTTTCTTTCTTTCCCTGATTTTCTCCTCCTCTCTCTTACAATTCTCTCTCTCTCTCTCTCTCTCTCTCTCAATTCAGTCTCTTTCTCTTGTGTTAGGTTAAAAACCCTTAAACCCGAACCCGAACCTGAACCAGTTAACCAATAACCCCTTTCACTTAAGTGATTGGGTTTGGGTTATCATATTCAAACCCGACCCGTTAGCAACCTAAACCCAGGGAAAGGTAAAATTACAGAGAATCCCCTGCAATGTAAAACTTATTATATTTAATATTATTAAATTACAAATCTAACCCATTTATACGATTTTAGTGTTCAGGAGATATCTTGAGCATCAGGGGTCCAATTTGAACAATTCTCTAGCAGTTGCGATCGTAGAAAGACGAGCTTCATCCTTATAATACCTATGCAAGTGTTTTTCTTTTATATATTATATTTATTCATGTTGAATGAAATTAACTTATAGATATAATTACTAAATTGTAATATTCATCTACTAAAACATGTAAATGGTAAAACACTATATTAAAAATAATTGTGAGTGCTTTTAAATATATTCAATGAAATAATATCTTATTGTGATTAATGATTTAAAAATAGAGATAATGACATATTTAGTGATTGTTAAACTGTAAACTAAAGAAATTTCAGATAAATAAATTGATAATTTGTAAAATAGTTGTGATAATTTAAGAATAGATAATTGTATGTAATTCATTTGTGATATTGATCATAATAATAATAATAATGAAATCATTGTTTTTCATTGAAAATCAGTTGGGGAAACTTACAAAATTGAGAAGAAAATTACAAGTAATTGAACAAGAAATGAAAATTACAAGTAGAACTCTCCTTGAGATTTCTGAGGAAGTATGCCGATAGAAATCTGGTCAGCGCGCAACCACTTGTTCCATTGACGATTCAATCGATGGAGTCTTAAGGAATTCCTTCTTGCCTGGTTCTGAAGATTCCTTGAGAGGAAGATCTTCGGGTGTTGACACCCTGAATTTAGAAAAATGATTCTCTGAATTTCTTGAAAGTGAGAGAGTTAGCTCTTTTTCTCTCTTTGATCCTTTGCCTCTTGATGCCTTGATTTCAGCCAGCCTTGAGATCATCTCAAGAATGAGCTATTTATAGGCTCTGAGAGGCGTAACTGCCCCTAGAATTCAACAAGACTGGTAACAGTCAGCTAACCCACCAAGCACAACCAGAGCTAATAAGGAGCTTCGCATAAGGCTAGCCTCATCGGGATGATCATGACGCGAGATAAATTTCAAAATGAAGTCTCTCTAGCTTGTCGGCTCGAAGCTAACTGGCTGACGCGAAGTCAGCTTCCATCACTGTTGCGAAGCTATAACTAGCCCTCTTTTGCGAGGCTATCTTGGCGAATAACGCTAAGAGCTAGCTTTGCGTTCTATGGTTATTTTACCCTCCGAGCCATCATTTCAAATTTTGAAACGACAGCCGTCACACTCCTTTATAGGAGGCGAAGCTAGACACTTCTGTGTCTGTAAATAGCCAAGGCGGCTATGATCAGAGAAGTCATCTTCTTTAAAATTTTCAGAGTTTAGAACTCTCAAAAACTCTTCAAGACTCTTGTCTTCTCTCAGTTGATTTTTTAACTCAATTGCACCAAAGCGCGTTGGCAAGGAGATTGCCACGTCTTCATCGGTGACGGGCCCAACTCCAGCGACCTTACCTCCAGCCGAGGTGTGGACCATAGCAAGTCAATGATGACCTTTAGAGGAGCTTCCTCTTCTTGTCTAGCCATTATTAGCTCCAATAGGTTCTTCGACCCTTTGATAGGGAGTTTCATCTCCTTCAAAACTCGATCGGATTTGCTAGGGGATAGAATTACCCTCATCCTTATATCGTCGGCATAGGAAACTGGAGAGCTTCCTAAGGAAGCTTCTCCGCGAAACTAGTCTGAAAAGACTGTTTAGCTTCGGAGCGAAGCTAGGCCATAACTTATTTAGGCAAGGCTAATATTTGCCTTACGGGGGAAGATAGGTCCGTGCCTTATAGGCGAGGCAAGCTCACCTCTAGGGGTGAAGTTATGCCTTAGTCTTCAAGGGACCGGGTCCGTTTCACCTATAGAGGCGATGCTACCTTGGCATGTTGAAAGACAAGTT
Organism: Agave tequilana; assembly: GCA_038442645.1. Classification (NCBI taxonomy): domain Eukaryota; kingdom Viridiplantae; phylum Streptophyta; class Magnoliopsida; order Asparagales; family Asparagaceae; genus Agave; species Agave tequilana. The sequence continues at coordinate 24,159 of JAVJIF010017124.1, read as the reverse complement.
AGCTTTGCCCACGGAAGCGAAGCTCAGCCTTGGTCTTTTAAAGACCAGGCTTGCTTTGCCTATAGAAGCGAAGCTACTTTGGGCCTGTTGCAGGTGAAGTTAGCTTTGCCTCTAGGCGCAAAGCTAAGCCTTGGACTTTTAAATACCAGGTTTGCTTTGCCTATGGAGGCCAAGCTGCTTTGGACCTGTTATAGGTGATGTTAGCTTTGCCCTAAGCGTGAAGCTACGCCTTGGTCTTTTAAAGACTAGGTTTGCTTTGCCTATGGAGGCGAAGCTACTTTGGGCCTGTTGCAGGCGAAGTTAGCTTTGCCCCTAGGCGCGAAGCTAAACCTTGGTCTCTCAGGGGCTTGGCTTGTTTCTGTTTCTTTAAGCAAGATTGTATCTCCACGTATTTTTTTCTAATACATCTATGCCTTTGTTTTGTCTTACAGTGCATTATACTCCCGGCCTGCTAAACAGCCTCTTTGGGACAGCCAAAGGATTGGATGGGAATGTCAGTCTATAGTTCCAAGAGCAAGCTTCCTTATTCAGCAAAAGGAGTACTCCTGATCATGACGTCTTAATTCAAACTGGAGACCAACGCACGATAAGGAGTATACTGACGATCGCTCCTTTCGAAGACCGTGACCGAAAGATCTACTGAAAGCCCAACTTTATGTTCAGGGATGTGACGCCGGACACGGATCATCAGCTGTTAGCCGGAGAAGGGCAGTGGATTTTCACTTTGAATGGTGAGAAGTAATACCTTCCGTCGAGCAAACGTCACTTCCTGCTATCCTTCTCCAGTGTGTGACGAGGTCTAGGAAGATGAACTGGCAGGTGACCCAGACTACCGACTCAGTCTACGTGGGAGTTCTGACCGCTTCCTCTTAGGTTACACCAAGGCAGGTATCCCTCGGTGCATATTGAGTCTTCACCCTGAAAACGTCCTACAAGACATCCTAGTGGGGGAGAACCTAGACATGGCCCAGACTTTTGGCAATCAGTTCTTAAAGGTCAGCAGTAGCTATCCGGTGATGGACTTCAGAGCCCCGGGTTGGATCATCCTCCGGAGGCCTGGTGGAAGAACTTGATCCTATACGTCCTGGTTACTTCGGGGAGGGCCTGAAAAGACTCGGACTTCAGAAGCTGTTAGGGCCACATTCTACGATATTCAGATGAGCGTTGCAAACTTCTACACCATCTTTGAATTGTACTACCCAGCCACAGGGACTTTCTTCACTCCTGTGGGCGAACTGGGTATGGCTTTGCTTGAGATGTGAGAGGTTTCTGCCTTACTAATGAGGTTTCTCCCCTATGAGGAGATTTTCCTTGCGAATCGAGCATGCGTTGTTAGAAAGACAGGAGCCCACCTTGTTCGAGACTTAAAGAGAGCTGATGTGCCACTTCTACATCTGCTTGGATGTGCACGGTAGTTACAAGGGAAATTCGAATAGCTTAAAGAGCTAGGCAGATTATCTATTTCCCACTTTAGAGAAAGCTTCCGAAAAAACTCGATTCGGGGTGGTGGAGGAGGACATTCTTCGAATGATGGAGCACGATCATGGAGGCGTTGTTTTGAAAGAAGACGATGGTATCTATGAAAAAGGAGATACCCTTAAAAGTTTTCATCACTAGGCTCGTTAACCTATATCCCGAAAAGCGCTTTTGGCTGGCTTTCTGTCGGTTTAGTTGAAAAGGTGTGTAGTGCCGTCTCCTTCCAACGACGTCATTTTCCTGACGGCACTGCTTTTGGCTGTTCGCTTGGTGCACGGTCACTCTTTCGGGCTACTTCCGGTTATGGTGTGCTGCATACAACGAAATCTTTGTGCACTAACGGAGGCCTTCTATAGGCCACCCGCAATGAAGAGGGGTAAAGGAACAGTTTTACCTCGCGATGGGCTGAACCCTAGGATTGGAATGCCATACACATACCTGATGGCATGCTTTGCCCTGCACTGTCTAGCGATCATCCAATTTGGGGAAGATCCTCTAAAGGGTAATCAGATCGCGCACCTCCGTCAGTTCCAAGGGTCTTCGTGGATGCGGATCTATGTGGCCGCGTCCGCAAACTGCTATGCCGCATGACGTGTGCAGTTTTTTCCGATGCTTCCCCTACATCCGAGATGCTGGTTATGGTAAAGAGTTCAAGGATGACGGAGATGGTATAACATCACTGAGCCGCGGAGTATTCGAGTGGCTAGTAAGCATCAGGCCTTCCCACTTGGTATACCAGAGCGGAGACATCTGCTACCTGGAACCATACATCCCTAACCGTTTTGCTTGCCAGTTCAGATATGACCAGCTCTACGTCAGAAATCCAAACACCATCTTGACTTTCATGGGGAGCTTGATCGATGGTGCTCGTGCTTGGCGCTATTTTATTGCCGGTTGCACTGAGGCACGACTGTGCATGCCATTGAGAACCTCAAACCTACTGATGACTTTGGGGTTCTGCCAGTGGTACAAGATCTCCAATTCCACGCCAATTGGGTTCAACATCAACTCCTTCGGCTTGAAGTGGATATCTAAGCAGATGAAGCAAAAGGCAACTGAACAAGAGGAGGGCAAAAGAGTTCGAGTGCCAATCTTCCTGAGTTTATTGATGTTATTGACAGTGAAGCTTCTGATGCTGAAAACTCTTATTTCGAGGATGTTGCTGGCGCTGAAGTACCGCGGGTGTTCCTGGTGGGGTAGGCACAGCTCCCATGGAAGAAGTGGAGATGGAAGAGGAAGAAGAAGAGATGGAATAGGAAAACCCGAACATTCACTTCAAACAAAAGTGCAAAGGCAAACCTCGCAGGAAGAGGGTGATGAAGAAGCCTCGTCACCACACTCCAGTCATTGTGGAGAGCGAATCGGTTGCGATCATCCCTCCTCCTGCTCCATTAGTTATAAAACTATCGGCGCAGAAGAAAGCACCTGAAAAGGCCGCTCCAGGCTTGGGTAAGATTAGTTTCTATTTGCAAGATTTTTTAATTATTCTCTCTTCCTGTGCAACTAACTTGTTAATTTGGAATGCAGGAACCGAGATCACGAGAGAACAAGAAGATTACTAATCACCTACAAGAAAGGTGACGAAGCCAGCTACTTCGTCTCTGATGAACCTGAGGGTCGCGCAGCGACGTTGATCCCTCCGGTGCTGGCGAGGACAGAGAAAGCCCAATGGTTTTGAGTTCAAGATGATTGGTCATGAAACCTATGGCAAGTGCTACGGTTGAAGGAGGACCGAGTGCTGCCATAATTATTGAGACCCTCAGGACTGATGAACTTCTTCTTGAGCTAGCCTCTGGTGATTTGGCGAAAATCGGTGCTTCTCCAGTCATTGCAGGTGTCTCTTCTATTGAGCCAGTCGAAGTAAGCACTACCGTCAAGGGAGCCCCAAAGGACATTGCCGAGGAGACGATCAAGTCTGGGGCCATGACTACCGTGACTTCAACTCCTTCCGATAATGCTACAGTAACCTGTAAACGATCTTTGCTTTTTTTGCTTACTTTTGACCTAACAAAATACTCTTGCAGGCATTCTACCTCTGGCTGCATCAACTTCGAAGGAGCCGGCAGGCCTTTCTGGAAAGGGTAGGGAGGAGATAATTACCTTGGCTACTGTAGATGCCGCAAAATTGGATGTCCTGTATCGCGACCTGCCTTCTTACCAACCGGAGTTTGTTGGTGATCTTGCAACGGCTGAGGAGATGAGGGCTGTTCTCCCTTCCACATTATCGATGGAGCCGATCGCACCTCGTCCTAAATCGGCCGGCGAGATGACGTGGCTTCCATGATGTCGCCAGTTTTGGCAATAACCAGTCTCAGGGTAATCACCAGCCCGACATCTCTGAAATTGATTGTCGAGCCAGCTCTTTCTGGAGTAGTCACCAGCTCTACTTCTCTCATGGCTGGTGTATTGGTATCGATGAAGACTCCCCCTCGGTCGCCAGTGATTCCTCGTCTATCTCAGATAAGTGTTTCTGCTAGTTCTTCCACTCTTGTGACGGTGAAACCGGTAGAAGGTTTATCTTTAGGGGTTGCTCGCTCACTGGGAGTGATTGAAACTGAGAAGGAATTTGTGGCGGAAATGGTTGACAGTTTTTACAAGAGCTTGAAGCATTCCATTACCTTGATTTTAAAGGGCTCAACCACTTCATTTGCAACTCTGAAGGTGGTCCTCTCTCGTAATATTGAGAGCATTTGAGATTTCAGAGGGGATGACCAAGCTGCTACCCCAGAGCTGTTGGTGGAGAAATTCAAGAAGGACGTGGGTGAGTGGCGTCGCCTTAGCAACTCGGACTTGACTCCACGGCAGACGAGGAGCTTAGACGTCTTATAGCTCAGATGCAGAAAGCTCACCTGGAGACACAGGAAGCAGCAGTATCTTTAGACTTGAAGTTCTTAGAGGCAAGGAAGGTAGAGATAGGTGATGCTATCGATGCCTCCAACAGCGCTCTTCTTGACGCCGAGGATAAGATTGAAAAGGTCAAAGAGATTATCAAAAGGACCAATCTTCTCCTGTCTAAGGCTGAACCAGTGCGTCTCGAGGAGATCGCGCGATTGGAGCAGCTCAAAACCCAGAACAATGAAGTCCTGTAGCAGGAGATGACAAAAAGGGCAACTCTGGCGGAGATCGAGGCTCGCTTGTGCCAAATGGCGAAGTTCAATGAAGCTGAGCTGAGATCGCAGGCTTTTATCAGAGCCGTTAAAGAAAGAAGAGTAGGCTAGTTACACTAGAAGAATGAATCAAGTCCTACAAAACACAATCGTAGCTTGTAACCCGTGTATCTGTCCCTTTTTTTTGAATCAATGAAAAAAAAAACATAATTTTATTTGACTCTTCTGCCATGTTCTTACTTTTTTTATCTTCTGAGTTTGCAGTAATTTTAGGTTTAAATTTAACTCTCAGAAGAATCAAGATAATGGTATAATTTTTCGACTTATACCATAAGAATATTAACTAATCTATTCAGAGGGTGAAAACATGATAGACTTAGTTATTTGATAAATAACCACCAATAAGTTTGAATAACAACCCGATTCAAATCTCCTTAGGGATAAAAAAAGAAGATGAAGGGAATTTGACAATCATTCTGTTCAGAGGTAAATATTAACATAACAGATCAAAGACCGTCAGAACATGAACTTGTTGTGATAAGTTCATATTCTGACAAACTAGACACGATAACCACATGATAGTTCCTACTGAACTAGAGAATGAAGTCTAGAATTTGTCAACTTAGAAGTGACAAATTGGACATGATTATCGTTCAGAGATGACGAACTGGACATGACGATAATACAATAGTCCCTACTAGATTAGGAGGAATGAGACTTAGCTCTCTATTTATTCAGAGGTGATAAACTGGACATGATCGATTGAGAACCGTTAATCTCAGAGCGTTTGTTGTTCAGAGGTGATGAACTGGACATGACAACAAAGCTTAAAAGGGTGAACCGAGTTTTAAGGACCCGTCTATTCAGAGGTTATTGATTGAACATGATAAATAAGACACGCTAAATTTCAAATTCGCTGCCAGAGATAGTCGTACTAACTTGGCAGCTAACCCACAAGGGACTACAAGGGTGAATTGGATCTGAGCACCCGTTAGTTCAGTGGTTATGACTGGACATGACCAACTAAGAAACACCAGGCTCAAATTCACTATTCAGAGGTTTAATGTTAATATGACAACAGAAGTGAAGTCCACAAAGGACTAAAGGATGAAAATTCGGATCCGATTGGTTCAGAGGTGATAAACTGGACATGACTGTTCAGAGACTATCGAATTTAGAGCCCTACCTTTTAGAGGTGATGAACTGGACATGACGGTACAAAGAGGGAACCTGCTGTCTGTCAGTTCAGAGGTGATGAACTGGATATGACCGATTGGAACACCACCAAGTTTAGAATTCTATGTTCAGAGGTGACGAACTGAACATAACGGTAAGAATGAAAAGTCCCTACCGGACTGAAGATCGGGATTCGTCAGTTCAGAGGTGATGAACTGGACATAACCGACTTAAAGACTTAATAAAATAGCAAGAATTCTTTATTCCTGAGGTAGAATAAAGAATTCGATTGTAAACTTGACAGTTCAGGGATCTCTTGCAGATATAACAGCTTGAGTCTGAATTTATTGTTCAGAGATAGGGATCATGATTTACGTGACTTCAAGTGGGTCTGCCATTCTATGGAAGAGAATGACAAGTGAAGTTTTGATCGGCTGGGAAAAAATTAGAATCTTTTGCCAGGGATGTTGATTTTATCCGTCGGAAAATATATCAGAGTCTCACTATCAGAGGTTTAATGTTAACATGATAGATTTGACTAATGATTCATTTCACTGGGGAAATGAATATCGTTTTGTGTGGTCCTACCATTCTATAGACAGGAATTGGCACGCGATTCTGGAGGGGAATCAAATAGGATCAGGTCCCTCAGGATTTTTAGCAAATCCTCAGTTGTCAACGGATTTGATATGCCTTTACCAACCACCATTTGAGTTGAGCTAGCCATGCTATTCCCTCAGCATGATGAGTTGTTGAGGATTTATATTGGACTTAAAAGCCAATATTTTCCTCTAACCTTATTTACTGGAGGCTTCAGATCGTGTCACATAAAGTGAACATTTCTGTATTCCATTAGTAATCTCTAAAATCTCACTGGGGATTAAAGAGTCAAGGAGAACTCTGTAGGGAATGAGATAGGTAGTTTGGCATTCCTTGCTGAAATATCATCTTTGACTGATCGGGAGTAGAATCAAAATCAATTCCACTCGAGGGTAAAAGATACTTCTTTAAGGAAGGCGAAACAGTCAAGTGATATTAATTTGAATGACCAGAGGTTTAATGTTAACATAGTCATAACGAGTACTTATCTGATCAGAAGTGAGGTGTTAACGTGATCAAGGATAGTACTTTTTAGGAATTTGCCATTAACCGGCATCATGAGTATGTCGCTGTCTGGAGTTGCTAGGCGATAAGCCCCATTTGAGTAGACTGTTTCTATCATGAACGGTCCTTCTTATTTGGGTTAAAATTTACCTTTGGTTTTGTGTGTCATGGTCATGGGTCGTCTGACGGCTAAAACCAAGTCTCCTTTCTGAAATACCCTCTCTTTAACTTTCTTATTGAAGGCTTTGAAGACCCGAGCTTGGTACAACTCAATGCGTTGTTGAGCTTGTAGTCGTTTCTCGTCTAGGGCTTCGAATTCTTGAAGGCGTAACCGATCGTTGTCTTCCTTAGTCATTTTGGTTCTTTAGGCAACCCGTAGGGGCGGCAAATGGATCTCTAAAGTTATGACTGCTTCACACCTGTATACCAAAAAAAGCATGTTGCCTGTTGGAGGAGCGGACCATAATTCGGTAGGCCCAAAGACATTCACCGAGCTTCTCATTCTAATCTCGTTTGCTTGATGAAATGAATTTCTTGAGTAGCTTAATAATTGTCTTGTTGAATGCTTCCGTCAAACCATTAGCAACAGGGTTATAAGTGGTTGAAGCCACATTCTGAATTTAGTACTTATTGCAAAAGCGATAGAATACTTAGCTTGCAAACCGGGGACCGTTGTTATGAATAATCCGCCTGGGGATACCTTATCGATGGATGACATGGTGTTTAATGAAGTTAACCACATTAAAAGTTTTGACTTCAATAAATAGAATAGTTTATGCCCACTTTGAGAAATAATTATTATCGCTAAGATAAACCGATGACCTTTTGTTGATGAGGGGCTGATAGGTCCTATGACATCGATTCCCCACGTCTCGAATGGCCACGAAGCAACAGTTGGGTGACGTAGCTCCGAAGGTTGATGTATGAAGTCTGCATGAATTTGACAGGCTTTACACCTTTGTGCATATTTGATTGCATCGACTATCATAGTTGGCCAATAATAACTGAGTCTAAGCAATCGATCTTTGAGTTTCGGTCCAGTTTGATGAGCCCCGCATATACCATCGTGTGCCTCATTAAGCACTTTTTGTGCTTTAGAGTTAGATAGGCAATGGAGCAGGATATAATCATATGAGCGGCAGTAGAGTGTCTTTACTATCAGATCATAGTAAAAGCGAAGAGACCTTCATGGATAGAAGCTGCTTCCTTAGAGTCATCCGGTAATATATCATGCAGAGCATAGTCAATGATAGAAAATCGTCAATCTCTAGGCTAGAAGCCTGTTGAGGTTGCACGGACTTCATTAGTTTCCAACACATGCTTTAGGCAGAAGAGGTGTCGTGCGGCCACCGTAAGATGATAAGTTGCATCAATGGGTAGGGCCAATGTAGCCGCTAGTGCAGCCAAAGCATCTGCTTTAATATTTTAGAAATGAGACACATGACCGATGTAAAAGCCATCTGCATGGTGACAAGGCACCAAGTCTTCGTATCAAAACTCGTATTCTCCTTTGACCTGATTGATGATTAGCTTTGAGTCACCATAAGCCTCAAGGTATCGTACCCCCATTTTCATGAGCGAGCTGGAGGCTAATAAGTAGGGCATTATATTCTGCTACATTATTAGAACAAGGTATTGTCAATGAAAATGCCCGAGAAAGGATATGATTTTGTGGTGAGATGAATACCACCCCCACACCAACGATTATCTTACCTTTGGGGCCTGTTCTTGAAGCTCCATCAAAGAGTATCTGGCACACTTTATCCTCTGAGGTCATATTAGATTCAAAAACCTCATTTGGAATATCTTCATGAAGCTTTAATCTCTCCGGAACTGGATGAGCTGCCAGAAAATATGCAAGGGCCTAACCTTTGACCGCCTTTTGAGGGACAAAGAGCATGTCGTAATGAGACAGGAGGATGGCCCACTTAGCTAAACTCGAATTCAACGATCATGGTTTTGTCATGAGGAAACACAAGAGATTAAATCTGGGAATGACATGTATGGTTTGGCCAACCAAGTAATGTCCTGTCTTTTGAACTGCGAAGACAAGAGCTAAACATTCCTTCTCGATAGGATTAAACCGGGACTCGACGCCTATCAGGGTCCTGCTCAGATAGTAAATGGCCTTTTCATGGCTTTCTTCATTCTTTTGGGTGGTTAGAAGAGCACCTAGAGAATGGTTTATAGCTCTTACATAGAGCAAGATAGTTTTTCTAGTGTGGGAGCCATCAGGATTGGAGGCTTGGTGAGGTATTCTTCAATATCTTCAAAAGCCTTCTGGCAGGCTTTATCCCATACAAAAGAGATGCTTTTTTCATAAACTGGGTGAATAGTTGACAACGACCCAAGAGATTTGCGATGAATCTTTTGATATAAGCCGACCTACCTTGCAGCCCCTAAGTTCCTTGAGATTCTTAGGCGGTCGCATGCTCTGAATAGCTTTGACCTTGTCCAGATCAAGATGGATTCTTTTCAATGTGACAATGAATCGCAGGAACTTGCCACTTGAAATACCCAAGAAAGACTTTGTTGGGTTCATTTTCAACTGATAGGCTCGCATTATATCAAACACTATTTTTAAGTCACAAAGATGATTATTTTATCGCGAATTTTGATAGCAATATCATCGACATAACACTCTACCGTTTTCCGGAGGTGGTTATGGAAAATTGTGCTTATTTGCACGTTGGTAGGTTGCTCCAGCATTCTTTAATTTGAAGCGCATAACAGTATAATAGTATACCCCCAATGGTGTCCGAAGTGAAGTATGTTTTTCGTCTTCTGGATACATCTTGATCTGGTTGTACCCTGAGAAGCCATCCATAAAAGACATTCTCTCAAAGCCACAAGTGTTGTCAATCATTACGTTAGTGATGGGCAGTGGGAACTCGTTTTTAGGGCAGGCAGCATTAAGGTCGCGATAGTCAATACAGATTCAGATTTTTTCATTCTTTTTAAGAACGTGGACAATGTTAGCAACCCAATCTGGGTGCTGCTCCTCTTATATAAAACCACATTTAATGAGTTTATGGACTTCAGCTTCAATAGCTTTCATGATGTCAGGGCGAAACCGCCGTTGTTGTTGTTTCACTAGCTTGATGTAAGGCTTAATGTTTAATCGATGCATGGCTATTTGCAGATCAAGACTGGGCATATCTTCATAATTCTATGCAAAGACATCGATATACTCCTGTATAAGAGATATCAATTTTTATCTTTCTGCAAGTAATAAACTTTCACTTATAGAGATGGGTTTAGGGTGATATCGACTACCCACATCTACCTGAATTACCTGATCCTCAGTGGGCCGTTCACGTTGTTCAAATCGCTTCTCCCATTGGAGATCGAGTTGCTGGGCCCATGGCTCAGTGTCAAACATTTCAATAGCCTCCTCTTGCTCCAATTGATCGATTGAAGTTATATTGATGAAGAGATTTTTGAAGGCCACCCCCACACTGACATCTGATTTCCACTTAGATAAACTAGAGGAATGCGATGGGAGAGATTCGGCTCCTTTAGACTGAGACTAAGCGGGAGGTGTAACATATCCCAACCCTCGGCGTGTTTTATCATAATAATCTATTGGCTTCCCTTTCGGCATGAAAGTTCGTAGAGGACCACGTCGTCCCCTTCCAAAATTCAAGCCATTTCCGTTGTAGATTATACCCCATTCTTCTCATCATATGATGCGATGATCGTGCATAATGGAAAAATTGCGGGGACTCTGAGTCTGAACCCGAATCTGTAATTGTAGATATTCAGGGTTGAACCTGCCAAATACTATCGGTGATTGATTCCTTTTTGATGGAGGGACCACAAAGACAGATCCTTCACTGTTCTCTACAGGCGTACTTATCATGCTTAACATGGACGAGGGCATGTGTAAGGAGGTATCGTCTGCAGATTTAAACAAATCAACACTCACAGGATAATCAAAAGTGACATTCTCATTGATCACCCACTCACCATCATCCTTAATGGGATTGTTACATTTAGGATCATTAAAATATCCTACAATTGGTTTGAAAGCAAAAATAGCTGGTGTGTCTTCCTCTGACTCTGAATCCGCTTTATTTCTGCTATCGTCATCTTCAAGCAACGGTTCTTTTGCTACTCCTTTAGCTTCCTGATAGAGGAGAGCTTCAGTAAAGTAGTTTTCAACTCCCTTGAACGGTTGCTTTTCAGTAAACACCGTTCATACCGTTGCATTATCCTCCACGTACTTAAAGCATTGATGCAAAGTGGAAGGAACGATCCAATTAGTGTGAATCCAGGGTCGCCCGAGCAATAGATTTATGACATATCAGCATCAATGACGTAACACGTCACTTTAGATTTTAGATCCCCAATTCGACATCGAAGTCGAATCTTTCCTAGTAGATTACTACTTCCTGCATTGAAGCCGTATATCGTAGTAGTTGTTGTTGATAATCTATTTAGCGGTATCCAAAGAAAGTAGAGGAGCATTTTAGGGATGATGCTGAGTGCAGACCCTGGATCAATCTGTACACTCTCAATGCATGTCGAGCCTATGTATCCAGTATAATACAAGGGTCGATCATGTTTATTACCTTTGAGGAGCATGTCCTCAGCAGTGAAGGTGATGGCAGGCTTTTTCGGCTGTATATGATGACATTCAGGACATAAGGGTTGAGTGTCATTTTTAGAGGCCTCCGGGATATGTGTTAAAATGATTTTGAATTAGCCAGCGCGTCCCTGAGTGCCTCTCTTGTCTCCTTCGAGAGGCGAAGCAGTTCTTATATAGTGATCCGAGCTGGAATATTGGCTAGTTGTTCCAATATATCAAAGCGAAAAGGGGCATAAGTCCTGGACCTAAAGTTTTCTTCAATACTCAGTCAAATCGGACTTCTTTTTGCTTTTCTTTTCCTAGTGTTGGAGCTAAAGCTGGAACAAGTACTTCCCCTGATATCGTTGGTCATTGTGTCTCGTCAGTGGTTTTCTCGTACTGTCTCAGGTATGATTTCTCAGACCGAGTACCTGTTGGTTGAAGAGCAGCATCTTGTGTTGTCAAAGTATGCTTCTCATCTTCAGAGTCACTGAGAGAAGCTATTGTTATGTTGTCGTCATTTGGCAGGACATAGACAATGTTGCAGGATTTCCCCTTTGGCTTGGGTTTCTTTGAGTCCTATTGTTCATCTTTGGTAAGATTTGGGTGCACCCACATAATTTTTCCAGTCTTTAAAGTTAATAGAATGAGGCCTTTAGCCTCCTGCTACTTTGCTGAAGGATTACTTACCTCCAGTCGTGCCTCTGGGGCTGCGACATTTCTGTCGAGGACAGTAACTTTTGGAAAAGTGCCGAACTCAAGAGTCACCATGTTTGTGGTGACTTTCTTCTGTTCTAACTTTAAAGTTAGTACTCCAGCGTCGACTAGAGCCTGAATTTTGTCCTTGAGGACAAAATATATGTTGGTAGGAAGATGAACCATCCTATGGAGAGGCAATAGTTGGGATCGTTCGTATGTCCCACTTCATTCTGGCGTCGAACCTCTGGAAGCTTCAACTTACCGCCTTTTTGGAGCAAGTGAAAAATGGTCACCACCTGCTCATCTTTAAGGGAGTACTGTTTCGGAGGAAACTTGAACTCGATGTCACTCTTTTTGGTTTTCGGAGGAGTTTCTTCTAACAACTCCGCAGACATGATTTATTTCCCTTTTGATTGGGAAGACTGTGCTATTTCGCCATGTCCTTTATCGTTCACACCCCATTTCCCTTTGGGCATAGAAGGCTCAAACTTTTTAGCCGACTTCTCGGCTATTTCAGCTTGCTCAATAAGCTCTTTCTAAGTGTGAGCCTTAACAGCCCCTATGCAAATCACTACTTGGTCCAGGAAATTGTGCCTACATGTCTGCAATAACATAGGCAATGGCATCCCTGCTGGATACATCAGAGATAGATTCTTGAGTCTTTCGATGTAATCACGGACCGATTCTCCCTTCTTTTATACTGTGAAAAGGAGTTTATCCATAGTTACCTTAGTGTCATCCTCATAGAAGCGAGAAAGGAACCGCTCCAAATCGATCCAAGAATTGATGGAACCCGGTGGAAAGCTTCTGAACCAATCGAAGTCCACTCCTTTGAGAGTACTACATCATTATCTATTACATTACCAGTCTGGGACCGGAAGTAATAGATATGCTAGTTCGGCGAACTCTTACCATCATACGTATGTAATGTAGGTGGCTTGAATTTTGGCGGGTATGGCACCGAATCATATATAAGTGAGTAAAGATGAGTCATACCTACCTTCTTCAGCTCATCCCTCTGAGATCGATTGAAAAACTTTCCTTTGACTTCTCAGTCTTAAGACGTTCATCATCATTATCTTCCTCCTCATTATGGTTGCTCCGAGTGTCAATATTATTCTGGTTGATCAGGAGCTGAGCTAGTATCTGTTGAATATGTCCAAAGCTTCTAACTGTGCCCTAAACATTTTATTTTTTAACCTCCATTTGTTGGCGAAAATCATCATTATCGTTGTCGGCATGTTAGCCGACACTCTGCCTGTCTGCACAGAGCTGACTGTTACTGAAGTGACATATCCACTAGCTTCTCCCTCATCATCAGACCATTAGAAGAGACTTTTCGGTGATTCTGATGACATCACCCTAGTTGAAGAGAATGGTTGTTCATAATCATAGGGTATTACTACCCTGGACCTTGTGCCCCAGAATGCACCCTCTTGTCCTACTAAGACTTGACCCAAATCAGGACTATAGTCTGAATTTGGAGAACTAAACGATGGAGAATTAGTATCACGTCTCCTTCGTCTGGCCCTGAGCGGTTCACGTCCCTTTTCTATCATGTTGACGGATGCTGAGGAAAGGTCGGCACGTTTCGTGCTTTGTTCTTTTTCTGAGGTTTCACAGGGGATTGAATCGATAGTAAATTGAAAATCGACTGTCAGGTTAGAAGAGCGGCAGAGATTGGCCCTAATTGGTAATGGACTGAATGGATCGTCACTAACTGGCACCCTGCTTGTTCACAGCGGGAGGGAGAAGTATGGCTTAGTTCTTTACAATAGAACTTTCGTTTGTTAATTAAAAACTCTCGCAAATCAGGATTAACGAGCTTAAGTGGTCTAACACAGAGACACGAGGAGGTTGTGAACTAGGTTGTTCGAGTTGGGGAGCTTTAGTGAAGCTTCTCTTTTTAATTACAGGTGAATTAAAACAACTTCATCTATAGCATTAGCGTCACTCGACGAAGCTAATCTTTTTACTCTACCCCCAAGTGCGACTTAGCGCTAGAAAGCACTGGGAGCGAAGCTGTGGTAGCTTCACTTTTAGCGCATAGTGGCGCTTTGATCTTCGTGTTGAGGCGAAGGTGATTAGCACTACACAGTGCTTTAGTTCTACCCTTGCGGCTAGGGACTTTATTAGTACCCTTATGTGCTGAAGTTGAATAAGCAACACTATTGGCACTTGGGGGTATGCCCCTAACTTCGCTCATAAGAGCGAAGTTAGCGCTAGGAATAAGCGCTCTCTGGTTGGGTGAAGCTGACGAGGCTTCGCGTCTAACTTTGCAACGCCCAATTCAGCCTCGCGGCTAAGGGGCCTTTGAGCGCCCTATGTTGAAGCTCATAAGCAATACCATCAATACTTAGGGGCGCTTTGCCCTTTTTTTCACGTGGGAGGTGAGGTTGAGCTTCAACTTCGCCTAAAGCCTTACGCAGAGGGGCTCTTGGCTTCGCCCTCTAAATTCACTTACTCTGAGCAGTTCTAGGTTCGCGTGGAACCTGTTTGGCTTTGCATAGGTCTCCATGCTGACATGAAGTCAACTTAGCTTTGCTTGAGGCTGAAGGGAATTGGAGTGAGGTTCGCTTAACCGCGCATGCGGCTAGCATAGGCTTGGACACGGCCTCTTGGAGCTACTTTAAGATCTATTGTCGGTGGAGCTTTGGCTACGAAGGCCCTTCTATGCTTCCGTGCATGGAGTGCTAGATCACCCCTAGAGAGGAGTTCCTCGAACTTCTCTTGGTCAAAATGGATGACCAAAATTTCGACGGTGATGGGTTCAGCACTCTGACCATTGCATTGCGACATCATTTCCTTGTTGCAGAAGAAGACCTTAGTCCCCAGCAAAGTCGCGATCTTATTTTCCATTGAAAGTTGATTGTGAAAAACTTACAAAAAAAGAATTGAGGAACAAAATTACAAGTAATTCTTTAAAAAAAGAAAATTACAAATAGATCTCCTCTGAGATTTCTGGAGAAGTATGCCGGTGGGGATCTGATCAGCGCATGGTCACTTTATCCTGTTGATGATGTAATCGGTCAGATGTTCAAGCCTTCTCGTGAAAATTTCCTTCTCGCCTGGTTTGAAAATTCTCTCAAGATGGATGACTTTAGAAGAGAGTTAAATCTCTAGAACTTTGAGAGCTTGGAAGCAAGAGAAAACCTTTGGCTAAGGATCTCTTAGATCTCTGAAATTTTTCAGCCCCCCGCTTCATCTTGCGAGGGGCTATTTATAGCCAAACAGAGGTGTAACTGCCCCCTTGAATTCAGCAAGGTTGAATCAGTCTATTAGCTTCGCGCCAGGCTTGATATAGCCTCGCGTCGAAACTAAGAAGGAGCTTTCAGTGAAGCTAGGGTGTTGGAACCCACTTACAGGTCTCCACTTATTGTGGGACCAAGTGGGCGGGTATAACCGCCCACTAAAGCAACTAGTTCCACTATTAGAAGTGGAGTTACAACTGCTAATCTCCACATGGGGGATCTGAAAATGGTGAGATGACCAGTTATAGAACTCTGTCGAAGCTTCGCGCAAAGCTAGCCTTCTGCGCGGCAGTAGCTTCGCGCGAAGTTAATGCAATAGCCCCGCGTGGAGCTAGATCTTGTGCGGAGTTAAGTCAAACTTCATGCGAAGTCGATTTGCCACAGATAGGCACTTTGATAATGGTCATTAAATGACCTGAAGGAGCTCTAAGTAGAGCTACATACAGCTTCACGCGAAGCTAGCTCGAAGAAGCGTTATGTGAAGCTAGCAAAGCTTGCTTTGAGCGAAGCTAAGCCCATCCCTCTCGATTGTTTTTAACAAGTCTTTTGGCCCATCTGTGTATTAGACACGTAGGCAAGTTTAAATACTGTTTGGCCTCGTTGTTGAACAGTACGATCAGGAGGCCGCCTTTTTTAAGTATTAACAACAAGTGAGAGAGAGAGAGAGAGATGAGCAATTGCAAACACGGGGGAATTATTTCGAGATTCGAGCACACTTGCTCTACGTCCCGCCTTCAACACTATGAAGGATTTTCACTAAAACGATCCCGCAAGATCACTTGGTGCCGCAATACTTACAATGAGCTCTCTTAAGAACTCTTGAACCCGTAAGTCCCTTACTTGTTCCCACAAGAACAACACACGCAAGCATACTAGCTTGCCGAGGTCGCACCTCTACATCGAGCTCCCTCAGGAACTCTTCATAACACAAACCCGCAAGTTCGCCTCCTCAGATACAAAGATGCAAACTTGGTGATCTCTACACGTTGATCACCAAAAACACTCTCACAACAAATGATCCCTAGAGGATAAATATAGCAATGAAAAGCTCAAGTTTGTGTAAGAAAATTAGATAGAATTAGTAGTGAAAAAACTCAATAAAACTCTTTTTGAAAAGATTAACTCTTGAAATCACTCTTTTGGATATGGAAATGAAGCTCTAAAAACTTGTTTAGAAACTCTGAAAAAGAGCCTAGAAAACAGCCAAAAAATCTTACCAAAAATCTGGCCAAAACACCCTTTTATAAAGGCATCAGAAAACTAGCCGTTATAGGCCAGATTGGCCTGTCGGTCGACCGACCGGTCGATCGGCCAACGGTCATATTTATGACCCTTGGGGTTGCCGATCGACCGGTCAGTCAACTGAGGCAAGAAACAGAGAGCATAGCTCTCTCGGTTGGTCGACCGCTCAGTCGACCGGGGCCAGATCCAGAGGGCAAGTTCTCTGGATCGGTCGACTGGCCATCAAGCCAGGCTTGTGCACGTTGCATGTGCACAGCGGTCGACCGCTCGGTCGACTGACCTCTGGTTCGATCGACCTGTCAGTCAACCGCCAGAAGCCCAAGTCAGGGTTTTCAGGATTAAAACCTAATCTTTATTAAAACCCTAAAATTTTATATAATTCTCATAAAAATTCACAAAAATAAGTTTAGTAAAACACTTTGAAGTACAAATATGTGTGATCAAAAATCAACACATATTACAAACAAATTGAACTATTTTTGCGATATGAAAGTTTAACCTTAAACCAAAAACTATAATTTTTAAAATCAATCTTCAAATTCAAAAATAATTTCTTTAAAACTTATTCAAATACAAAAAAAAAGATATTTTAAATACTTTTGAAGCATGGTGTGTATGGATATGATCCAATACACATATAAGATAAAATATCTATGTTTTTTACAACAAACTTAAAGTAAAGTTTTAACTTTAACAAAACTTAAGCATATGATAGAGAAAAATCAAATAAGTTTTTCTAAATATTTGAACCAATAATGTATATGGATGAAATCTAATATACATATAAAACATGTAAACTTGTTTTGATGAACTCTATTCATAAAAACGAAATATGTATAATTTGAAGCTCAAAATCAAAACGATATTTTTCAAAATCAAAATCACATGAAATCTTTTGAAATATTTTGTGTATGTGTATATATAAGCTTGAGCAATCCACAACTAATCTATCCTTTACATTTTATTTAAAACAAAATCTTGACATTTACAAACACTAGAATCAAGTCTTGAAAATCTTCTCTTAAAAATCTTCTCTTCATCTTGACTTGGTCTGAACCTTGATCCAAAGAGTTAGACTCCTCTTGAGTACTTGATGTGATCTTGAAATGTGAGCTCTTGAATCAACACGTGCTACCTTCAAAACTTGACTTCAATCTTTTGTTGAAGCTAAACACCGACTAAGATCTTGATTGAAAATCTGAAACTAAATGAACACAAGATCATTAGTATTATAACTTCATCAGTTAATCATCATCAAAACTAGAGTGATGGGCCTTTGGGCCAACAATCTCTCCCTTTTTGATGATGACAAAACTCATGGAGTTATATATGCATGAATTACAGATAAGCTTCATAGAAGCTCCCCCTCAATTCATGCATAGCAAAAACAATAAAGATATTAATTGAAGCACATAAACTAAATACAAATATATATACATAAACAACAATATGACACATGCATATATAAACTCTCTAAATTCTTCTCCCCTTTTTGTCAATTCATCAACAAAGGGCGAAGAAAAACAATCAAGAAAGATGTATATACAATTTAATTCATTAAAAGGAGAGACGTTAAGTTAACTTCTCCTGCATACATGCATTACATAGAGAAGGGATGACTAGACCCTAACCCACATAAGCATAATAAATAATGCATAGAAGGAGATGTTAAGCTCCCCCTGCACACGTGTACCACATAAAGAAGAGAGGTCAAGCATGTTAATATGTAAAATACACTCAACATGAATCTATATATAGAGGAGATGTTAAGCTCCCCTTGCATATAAGCAATACATATCAAACAAATATCAAAAAAAAATTGCAATCACTTTTAAAACAAATTTTGAAATTTCTTAAAGTCAACAAAATGAATTACAATACCAATGAAATTAAATTTTAGTTGACAAAAATAAATGTTGGTACCATTTGAAGATAATCAAAATTTTTAAGATACCAATAGTAAATTTTGATACCAATTAAAGGTGAAATAAGAAGTACATTTTAATACTAAAAAAATACCAATTGAAATCAATGCATGAGCTTGTAAATATACCAATTATCATTAAGAATATAATGCTTAGCATAAAATCAATTGTGCAAAAAAAAATGTATAGACACTGTAAAATAAGCACAAGAGAAAAATTATTTATATGCATGTATGATCAGAGCAATATAATATCAATTGAAATTAAGATGCATACATATAGAAACAAATTTTCATTAAGATCATGTATAACTCATAACTACCTCCCAATCATACGCATGTTTAAAAGGATATATAATTTAGGCACACAAGACATGGTCGCCCAACCAACCGCCCTTCGAAGGTAGGGATTTTAAAAATAAGATTTTGAAAATAATTTTAGCATAGTTTGAAAAATCACTACCAGGTTAAGAATAAATAACTAGTTTAAAATACTTTTTGAAAAATTAGTTAAAGATCCTTCAAATATGAAACCAAATCATATATATCTCATGAAACATGTGTATTACACAAAAATTAACACTTAAGATTTATAAAATTCAAGTAAAACTCATGAAAACAAAATCTTTAGTAAACAAAAGATGTGAGCGCACAAGAATCATATAAATGACATATTCATGAAGATAATCAATAAAGCTTAAAATAAAAACTCATATGAATTTTTTTCATAAACATGATATATCATATAGTTATGTAAGAATCATCAAAACTAGGACATACAATGTATAATCAAACAAATAATTAAGTACATAAAAGGAATGGAGCATGAAGCATGTATCTCAAAAATTATACATGTATAATACAAATTTTAATAGAATATGCATATGAACATGATATAGGCATTTAAATCAATATATACTTTAACTAAAGCATACAAAAACATAAATCAATCCAAAAGAAATAGGCATGTAAATCCATTTAAAAGTTTTTCAAAAATACATGCATAGTTAACAACCAATCAACTCAACATTAAGCACAAAACAAATATAATTGAGTCTAGATTACTATACTAGGTTATGAACATTTAAAAAAAATTTAAAAGAGGAGGATGAAATGGTTACCAAAACCGATGTAGGAAATCCATTTCTCCAAAATGAGGTGATCCTCCCACCATGCTTCCTTGATAATGATGCATCAATTGGATGTGTTCTTCAAGTTCCAATACATCCACCACCAAGGCACCAATCCTCTCACGTTTTACATCAAATACAAGTGGTTGGGATTTTGGTACCCATATCTTTTTGGGTCCATGAGCGTTAGTAGCAATAGGAACCCAAACATTCTTATTTGCAAAATTTAATAAAATTTTCTATCAAAATAAAATTTTACTAAATGACTTTTGTAGCCGCAATGTGTACATTTGTACATTCTAGCATGCATATGAGTGGTGTGAGTATAAGCACGGTGTGCACATGTATGCTGTGGGGTATGTGCATGAACATGTGGAACTTGTTTCTTGCGAAATATAGATTCCAACCTATTATGATTTAAAGCACATTGGCTCAAAGTGGAGCCCAAACAATCAATATTCTTCTTCAAAATACATATATCATTTTCAATTTTAGAAGAAGAGACATGAGCATGAGAAACAAAATTCTTTTTCATTTTAAAAATAAAAATCTTTTCTTTTTCAATTAAAACAATTTTCTTTTTCAAAGATTTATTTTCATTTAAAATAATTTCCTTTTCCTTTTTCATCAAACTAACTTGGTTTTTCAAAAATTCATTTTCTTTTGAAATAATACTCAATTTTGAAGAATCATTTTTATTTAACAAAGAATTGTTTCTTTCTTTAACTTTTTATTTTTAATTTTTAACAAATTATATTTCTTAAGAAGTTTTTGACAAAGGATGCAAGCTCATCATAAGGCATGTCAATTTCTTCTTCTACTTCGGATTCGAAATATACCTCAAGGGGGTCATCCCCTTGGACCATGTAGCACATATTTGAAGTAACACTTCCATCATCTGATTCACTCTCTTTTTCATTTGGCGTTTGTTCCCCAAGAGAGTAAATAGTGTTCCATACTACGAAAGCCGAATCAATATTAGAAACTCTAGATCGATAATCATTACTTAGGGTTATATTTAAGTATGGATGGCTTTTGAATTAGCCTCAAGATTTTTACCATTTAAAAAATAAGAATCTTTAATGGTGACAAAATAAATATGAATTCATAGGGCTTTAAGGTACATGGACATCTTAACTTTCTAGGTTTGGATGTTAAGAATGTCAAACATGGGAGGTAACATGAAATCCATGTGCGTGTACAAATATTGTGATTAGCTAAAATAGAATCTTTAACTCAAGATTGTTAGACCCAAATCAAGAACATCAATCTCTGATACCAATTGTAAGTCACCTAAAGGGGGACGAATAGATGACAAGCTAATCAAATGAAAAACTAATGCGAAATTAAAAACTATTTATGCAAACTAAAAATAATAAGCTAACACACAATGTATGACCAAAGAGTGTAGCCGAATTTTCAGTGAAGAGCTCTGGACTATCTCCTCGAGATTCCTCTAGATTAAGAGTTGAGGTGCCACTATGACTCTCTTGGTTAAATACAAGTGTGAGCACAAAAATAACCCAAATATATATATCAATTGAGCATAAGATATATCCAGCATATAGAGATGAACAATAAAGGCATACAAGATATATAAACAAAAGTGAGAGAGAGAGATGAGCAATCACAAACACAGAAGAATTGTTTCGAGATTCGAGCACACTTGCTCTACGTCCCTACCTTCAACACTATGAAAGATTTCCACTAAAACGATCCCGTAAGATCATTCGGTACCACAACACCTACAACGAGTTCCCTCTAGACTCTTGGACCCGCAAGTCCCTCATTTGTTCTCGCAAGAGCAACACACGCAAGCACACTAGTTGCCGAGGCCGCACCTCTACACCGAGCTCCCTCAAGAACTCTTCACAACACAAACCCGCAAGTTCGCCTCCTCAAATACAAAGATGTAAACTTAATGATCTCTACACTTTGATCACCAAAAATACTCTCACAACAAATGATCTCTAGAGGATAAATATAGCAATAATAAGCTCATGTTTGTGCGAGAAACCTAGATAGAATAAGTGGTGAAAAAACTCAATAAAACTCTTTTGAAAATACAAGAGATTTACTCTTGAAAACTCTCTTTGGATATAGAAATGAAGCTCTAAAAACTTGCTTAGAAACTCTGAAAAAGAGTTCTAGAAAATAACCTAAAAATCTTACCCAAAAATCTGGCCAAAACACCCTTTTTATAAAGGCATCAGAAAACTAACCGTTATAGGCCAGATTGGCCTGTCGATCGACCGGCCAACGGTCATATTCATGACTGTTGGGGTTGTCGGTCGATCACCCGGTCGACTGCACCAGGTCTTAACTTGCCGGTCGACCAGTCGAGGCAAGAACCAGAGAGCACTGGTCTCTTGGTCGATCGACCAGCCCTCAAGCCAGGCTTGTGCACGTTGCCTGTGCGCATCGGTCGACCGCTCGGTCGACCGATCTATGGTTCGATCGACTGGTCAGTCGACCGCCAAAAGCCCATGTCAGGGTTCTTAGGATTAAAACTTGATCTTTATTAAAACCCTAAAATTTTATTTAAATCCCATAAAAAATTCACAAAAATAAGTTCAATAAAATAATTTGAAGTACAAATATGTGTCATCAAAAATCTACACATATTACAAACAAATTGAACTATTTTTTGCGATATGGAAGTTTAAAAACCGAATTTTTCAAAATCAATCTTCAAATTGAAAAACAATTTTTCCAAAACTTGTTCAAATACAAAAACAAGATATTTTAAACACTTTTGAAGCATGGTATATATGGATATGATCCAATACACATATAAGATGAAATATCTATGTTTTTGACAATAAGCTCAAAATAAAGTATTGACTTTAACAAAACTTAAGCACGTGATATAGAAACATCAAATAAGTTTTTCTAAATATTTGAACCAACAATGTATATGGATGAAATCTAATATACATATAAAACATGTAAACTTGTTTTAATGAACTCTATTCATAAAACGAAATATGTATATTTTGAAGCTCAAAATCAAAACAGTATTTTTCAAAATCAAAACTATTTCACATGAAATCTTTTGAAATACTTTGTGTCTGTGTATATATAAGCTTGAGCAATCCACAACTAATCTATCCTTTATATTTTATTTAAAAATAAAATCTTAACACTTACGAATACTAGACTCAAGTCTTGAAAATCTTCTCTTCATCTTAACTTGGTTCCAAACTTTAATCCAAAGAGTTAGACTCCTTTTGAGTACTTGATGCGATCTTGAAGTGCGAGCTCTTGAATCAACACGTGCTAGCTTCAAAACTTGACTTCGAATCTTTTGTTGATGCTAAATATCGACTAAGATCTTGATTGAAAATCTAAAACTAAATGAACACAAGATCATTAGTATTATAACTATATCAGTTAATCATCATCAAAACAAGAATGATGGGCCTTTGGGCCAACATCGCCTGTGTTTCAAAATTTGAAGCGGCAGCGACAAGGTTAGGCCATAGGACCTATAAATAGGACTCTTGCAGTCCTTTTCAAGAGAAATTACTTTCTGTTTATTCAGTGAGCCTACAACAGAGAATTTCTTCCCTCTCTTTTGAGTTTGAAAACACCAGGGCCTTCATCCTCTTAATCTCTCCAAAATTGAGATTCATGGCGTCTTCTCACCATCCAGACAAGGAGGCCGAGACCCCTGAGGCGACGGAGGCCTTCACTTCGGTCGTCACCCGACCCATAGCCGGTGAGCCTCAGTTATTTAGAGACTCCACCAATTAATTGGTGATTTTAGGGAGTTTATCTCCCTCAATTGTAGCTTTACTAGCTATTTCAGGGATTGAATTCCTTTGATCTTCGCATTTAGCAAATTTGAAAAAAGGTTTTAGATTTTTCGAGTTTCTTGGCGAAGCGAAGACTCGCCTGATTAGGCAAAGTCGTCTCTCAGGCGAGGCTAGCCTTGCCATATAGGCGAGGCTATGGCTTGACCATTTTAAGGTCGGGCTAGCCTTGCCATATAGGCAAGGCAAGGCTATGCCTTGACCTTTTTAAAGCGAGGCTAGCCTTACTGTATAAGCGAGGTTATGCTCTGCCTTGGCCTTTTTAAGGCCTACCTGGCCTCACCATATAAACGAGGCTATGCCTTTGCTTTTTAAGGCGATGCTCGTCTTGCCGTATAGGTGAGGCCGTATAGGTGAGGCTATGCCTTAGCCTTTTTCAAGCCTGACTGGCCTTGCCATATAGGCGAGGTTATGCCTTGGCTTTTCTGAGGCAAGGCTAGCCTTGCCGTATAGGCGAGGCTATGCCTTGGCCTTTTTTTAAGGCCTGGATGGCCTTACCATATAGGCGAGGCTAGCCTTGACGTATAGGCGAGGCTATATCTTGGCCTTTTTAAGACTTGGCTGGCGTTGCCATATATGCGAGGCTATGCCTTGGCCTTTCTGAGGCGAGGCTAGCCTTGTCATATAGGCGAGGCTATGCCTTGGCCTTTCTAGGCGAGGCTTGC